>JANKYE010000225.1:8502645-8518410 GCA_032467995.1 Erythroxylum dillonii
GAATATTTTGTTATTGTAATGGCTTTTTGGATCACCGTGCCTAGTTTGATAGATATGATACAAATGAATGTATGTTTAAGTGAGATAAGTATGCTTCCGCAGATGCTTTTATTCGTCTATTCTGACAGGTCGCCCCAGGTTCAACCTTGGGGGTCGGGACTCGGGCCCAACGGTCTTTGTTTTCGACTCCATTTTGGATAGTTGGGCTCCGGGAATGGGGTCCAGCACTGTTCGACTGGACTCCGGGAACGGGATCCAGCATAGCGTGAGAATGGAGGCTATTTGTAAGCCACAAATGTCCATTTAAGGTATAAGCTAGTTAGATTGAAAATGAAAAAATATTTACTATTAAGATATTGAAAAACAAGCATACTAGAACTAGGATAGCAAACTAATTCTTACCCAAGTTTAGGAGAAACTTAAATTAGAAAATTAATAGAATGATCTTCAAAGAAAGTATGCATTACAAGTGATTAAATCCTAATGTTATAGGGAAAAATGAGAAGCTATTGTGATGCTAAGAGAATGTTTGGAAGTTCATTATGTGAAATTATGGTCTTATAAATAAGAGTTACGATGAGTTAACAAAGATGGACAATTCACTATTCAAATTGAACTTGATGAAAAGTTTCGTTAACCAATATTTATGTGGATGCATTAAAAAATTTCTTCCTAGAAGTTGAGTAGATAAAACTTGTTTGACATGTCTATGCAAATTTGTCTAGTCTTTATAAAGGCCACACACATAGGAGTTTATTTTGGCAAGGGGCAAATTGCACAAAAAAAGTGAAATTTGGATGAGGTAATGAATCAATTGAAGAGTTTTTCAAAGAATGCCTATGATGATTTTACAGCTAGGAAATTAGAGACTTTTATCAAGGAATTTGTGAGCAGAAGACAAAGATTGAAATAGTTCACATATCAGAGACATTTGATGGATTCATTTATAAAGCTCATATAAAAACCTTGATCAAGACATCCAAGTAACCTTAATGACACAGATTCATAAAAAAAAAGATATGATACTCAAATCCACTGATGATACATGCCAAAGAGCAAGGAAAAAAATAGAGGTTGGATAATAAGAAGCAAAACATTGTATCATTAAAAATAATGGAATTTTGAAATTCACTGCCACACTTTTTGTAGATAAATTCATTGTTGATTTACAAGTATGAACTTGTTAATATAAAATTTGGAATATAATAGGAAGCTTAAGCAAACATACAATGACTACATCAATGCTTATATGATTCGATACTATAAGCATGAATATTATTTAAAGAGATATCAGTATGTTATGAAACCTATTAACGGTCCAAAATTTTGGTTGAAAACTAATAACTTGTAACTTATATTACCTCTTTTAATCAAGAAGATGCTTGGAAGACATAAAAA
The DNA here is from genome assembly GCA_032467995.1 of Erythroxylum dillonii. Lineage (NCBI taxonomy): Eukaryota > Viridiplantae > Streptophyta > Magnoliopsida > Malpighiales > Erythroxylaceae > Erythroxylum > Erythroxylum dillonii. The sequence continues at coordinate 8,504,044 of JANKYE010000225.1, forward strand.
CGCTGTAAAAGAGATAATGGTAAAGAATCACGAAATTTGAACAAATTGAGGAATGTAAGAGTAGCTATAAGAAGCCATCATTGCTATAAAGTCGATCATAATATAAGAGAATGAAAAAATAAAGATTAACCTTAACTTAAAATTGTTAAGGTAATTATAAGTTTCTTTTTGTTTGCCTTCATTTCAAATGTGACTTAAATGTTAAAATTTTCATCACAAAGTGTACATGTATAATGCATTAAAAAAGAGGAAGGCCACTAAAAAATTAAGTCCTTTCATCTAATATTGGCAGCTATCTAATTAGAAGATCCAAATAATTAGGATCTACAAGGTTAAATACCACATCGTCAACCTTAAAAGGGACAAGAGAGTGGTTAGTAAATATTCACATTTAATTTCAAGTAATATGCATCAAAATATTTAACTACATTACTATTATGTTTCTACAAGAAATTAGAAGATATGGGAAAACATTTGGAGAAGTTAGTAGGAACACTTATTTTACAGTCTGTCACTTAAATACATTTTTATATTGGTTATGTGTAATTATATCGTAAATGATAACATTATGCTTTTTGTTTTTAATGTTTCATAAATTTGTGGAAGTTAATTTCAAGTACTTAAATCTTTAAGGAATAATGAAAATATAACTTAAGCTTTTCAAGGTACAACAACCAATACAACTCAAACCATGAGAAGGATCAAATTAAGGGTGAGCAGATTATCTCCGAAGAAAATATCAAATTTTTGATAATGAATATACTATATATTGGACCATTTGTTGGTGAATTTGGGTACTATATTTGTTATGATTTGGTTAAGAATTTGGACATTGTGTTTGTTATGATTTGGATGAGAATTTAGAAAATGTGTTTATTATGATTTGCTTGAAAATTTGGACATTATATTTGTTAAGTTTTGATTGAGAATTTGGACATGTTTGTTATAATTTGGATGAAAATTTAGACATTATATTTGTTTTGTTTTCAATGAGAACTTAAGACATTGTATTCGTTATGCTTTGGTTGAGAATTTGGAAATTAGATTTTTTATATGCGCTTTGTTCGTGTAAACACCATGGAACAAAGAGAATTGAGTGTTACACCCATTATCAATTATATTAAGCATCCAAAAGAAGGAATAGAAACCTAGGAATTAATAAAAGAACTTGTAGTCTTATGGTATATACACATTTTTGGAAAGTGTGTATAAGTTGTAGTTGTAGGGTTAAAGTAATACTTGCCACTTACCTTGTAAAAAAGATAGCATCTTATTATTTTCTTATATTGCATGTACAAACAAACTAAATGTTCCTTTCTTCTTCATCTTTTCAACATACTTGCATAATTCATGTTCTTAATACATATCATATGCATGCTATCACCACACATGCATTTGATAATAATGAAATAACCTTCCATTACTTTAGACTCTACTAGATTGATTGACATATTTTTAGGAGAAGAGAACCACATGAATTAGAAACTTCATCTTCACAGAAATTTAACACCTTACATATAGTACAATAATATTACTTTTTTTAATAATTTAAATACAAATTAGGCTAACACAACTCCAAAAACTTATGGATATTTGAAAACATGTCAATATTGGAGCTAAGTACAATAGACGCCTAAGAAACATAGTCATACGAAACCTATAAAAATAAAAATAAATGCAAATATTATAATTATTTCAAATTTGGACCATTTAAATGAATTAATATATACACTCACCTCTTACGGGCAGCAATGAAATCTGTGGAAAATAATCTTTCCTCAGTGCATAGAAGATGTTTGACATACTTTTTAATAATAACAAATAAACTACCTGCAACACACCTATATTTTGAATGTTCATTAAAGATTTATACAGTAACGACATCGTTAAAACTATAATTGAAAAACTCACTTTTGCATTAATCCATTGATAAAATTATTAACTAATATTAGGCTTAGCATTTGATATTCGTAACTTCATTTTATTTTTACAATTGGGGCAATCATTATCGAGAATTTGAAATATAAATATATATCATGATATAAATAAAAGTACAATTAATATATCATATATAGTAACAATAGAAAAACTAATATTAATTTACTATTGAGCATTATGATTTCTCTTGACAAAATTGAGAATTTATCCTTTCAACTTATGTTGGATTGTCAAAATAGCAATAAATAGTACTCCTAAATTCGTTGCTGATACTCTAACAGTTTTCCCACGTGAAGTACATATTAGGAACATAGTCAATAAAAACTACATATATTATGTTACAATATCATTGTCAGAATATATTAGTCAAAATTAAGTTAAGAGTCCCAAATGAAAAAATAGTTAAACCCTTGGCTTTGGATAACCTAATATATTATAAGACATATGAATCATTATGCAATAATCACATTACTCGGATCTAAAAGACTATCAATATGTCTTAATAACCTTTATAAAAACAAATTGAATCAGAATTTATGATTTTAATAGCCAATAAAAATGCAAAACCTATTATCTAGATCTCATAGAGTCCAATTATAACTCATTAATCACATTACCCAAAACTTATAGAGTCCTAAAATCTAGCCTTGAGTATTCTCTTCTTTTCTAACTTTTGTGTAATCCACTTCTATGTCCAATCAATTATAATAAGTAATTTAATACATAAATTGTAGTTGATAAATTATGTATCATTAACTTATTGTTGGCTTAATTTCGTAAGCCTAAAATGTAACATCGCTTCACATTAAGCTTTTTTCTCTTGTTAGAAAAGCTTGGTGGATTAGTCTGCGGACTAATTATCTTCTCATCAGTAAACTAAGAACAAAAAAACACAAAAAAAACTTAGCAATGTTCATAGTATGAAGAAGTAATAAAAGTCATAAATGGGACTCCCATCGTCCTGCTTATAAAATAAGAGATAACAACAACAAATTGATAAAAGAAAATCTTCATCAATCTAGTGCTATTAGAAGGTAAGCAATGTTTTGACAATTTAGAAGGGAAAGTGGATGAAAGAAAAGTAAATTTCTTAGATATAGTAATAAACGAGATCAAAATAATTCATTAAAACTTTGATAAGCATTTTTTCACTTGTAACAGAGATATGAATAAAATAATTTGTTGATGTGAACATTCTAATCTTGATTATAGGAAGAATCCTACTTTGTATAGGCATTGAATTCAATAATCAAGCATGGTCAATATAACCGAAATTTACAATTTCTAGCATGTGTCTTAATTTTGCAATCTTTCTTAATTGTACTTTTACCAATAGTCTCGTTGTATTTGTCATAAATGGTTCCAAGAAAAATCCAAAAAGCAGTTAATCAATTGTTTTAACTAACAATATGTTTAAAAATCTGGTAACTAACCTGATAAATAATGGAATTGATAAGATGCATCCATGGGTTGGAGATTGTCACTCGATTTAGCCTACAACTTTAATGTTTATTGGTGGTGCTTTCCTTCCTTAGATTAGGGATGGCAATTTTTGGCCCATGGGCCTAAATTTAAATGTTTTTAATAGGTCGGTCCATGTGTTGGGCCTTGAATTATTTATTTATTTATTTTATTAAGCATGATCTAAATAAATTTTGGGGTCTTGCTAGAGTAGTGTATGTTGGAATTAATTAGCACGTTAATGTGGGTAAGATAATATGACATAAGTTAAGGGAATTGAAGTATTAAAGTAGTAAGAGTGTGTAAGGGCAAATTTGGCAAGTCACATAAGTTTAGGAACCTTAAAGCATTGAAGGAGGGGGAAAATGGGAAGAGGAAATTGTTGCCTTGCATTTAAGAAGCCAAAAACATTATTGAAGAAAAGAGAGAAGAGAGAAGCACAAGAAAAGAGAAAAAGAAGAGAAATATGAGAGTTATGTTAGGTTTTGATTTTTCTTAGTCATAAAGACTGATTTTGAGGTTGCACAAGAAGGGAAAAAGGTAGAGGAAGAGAAGAGCTTTTTTGGGAACCAAACATCTCTTTATTTGGTGAAGGTTTAAGGTAAGAACTTTTTAAATGCTTTGGATTTTGGCAGGGTTTTGGTTCATGAAGCTTAGAAAATGCACGGTTTTAAGTGTTCTAAGACCAATTTTATGCATTTGTTTCTTTGGGTTCTCATTTGGAATTCCTATTGATTTGGAATTGTATCAATGTTAAAGAAAATCAAAGAAGACAAGAGGAGCAAGAGGAGAGGCACATTTGAGCAAGTTATAAGTAAGAAATTCAAGGTGGGTTACATTTTTATAATTAAGCAATAAGCCATAAATGCCTCTTTCAAGAAATGGAAATAAATGAGTTTCAACTACTTCTAAAATGTGCATTTATTGTTATTTGAATGCTTTGTAAATTTATTGTATATTGTGTATATAAATCTTTGTTTGATTTATGAAAATGATTTTGAAAAAGTATCAAGCTTAAGAAATCAAGTTTCTAAAATGTGCCTTTTTGGGCAATATGTTTTACAAGTCATGAAATACATGTTATGTGGGTTTATGGTGGTCTCCTAAGTTAAGTCAAGTGCACTTTGACAAAAAAGCTTCTCCTGCCTGCTCGCTAGTGGCATGGAGCTCCTTCATGGGCTTCTATAAGTTCATGTCTACGCAAGACTATTATGTGGAAATGCGTAGTACGTTCTATTTTTGGATCCACCTAAACCATTTTGATATGCTTATGTGCTTATGATAAGTTGACAAGAGTGATGCATACATAGTTTGCATAAAGTAACAACTTTTTCTTTCGCAATGAATGTGAGTTTATAAATGATTTTGCTTATTACTAGTTATAAAATTGTTACCCACTTGCTTTAAGCTCACCCCCACTTTCCTCTCCATAAGCAAGTGATGACCAAGAGATCGAGTAGTCAAGAGCCAAGGTATCACTCTACTTTTGAAATGTTTTATAATTTAAGCAAATCTTGTAAAACAAGGCTTTAGTTGCATTTTGAGCAACTCATGATTCACGTATCTTTTGTATTTTGGGATTTTAAGATGTTAATGTATTGGGGCTTGAAATGCCTATTAAAGCTTTGTAAAATTCTTATCTTTTAATGCAAATGAGAATAAGATTGCATTTTTGCTCATGACTTCCTCTCAAGTTTATAAATTGCATTTTTTAAAGTTTGTATAAGGAAAAAGTTGAAGTTCAGACGTCAGGGGAAGATCTGGATTAACCTAGGCTGATTTAGGCAAATGTTCCTTCTAGAAAGTTGTAGGACTTTCTAGCTTTCCAACAGTTTATAGTAGGTACTTTTGGACATCGGAGTCCAAAATTATCGCCTTTAGAAGGGGAGATGTTTAGGAGTAACAAGTGGTATCGTCTGTGATGATGCCACATCGTCTGTGATGACATCATATCGTCTGTAAGGATGTATCATCTGTAAGGACGTATTGTCTATTAGGATGTATAGTCTATGATGACGTCACATCGCCTGTGATGATGTCATATCGTCTTAAGTTGACTCTGCTTTGTCTTAAGCGTTGCATCATCATAAGTTGACCTTGCTTCGTCTTAAGTTGACTCTACTTCATCTTAAGCATTGCATCGTCTTAAGTTGACCTTGCTTCGTCTTAAATTGACTCTGCTTCGTCTTAAACATTGTATCGTCTTAAGTTGACTTTACTTCATCTTAAGTTGACTCTGTTTCGTCTTGAGCGTTGCATCATCTTAAATTGACTTTACTTCGTCTTAAGTTGACTTTGATTCGTCTTCTCTTTGCATTCATCTGCTTCTTGATTCGTCTGCTTTTTGCATTCGTCTGCTTCTTGCATTCGTCTGCTTTTTAATTCGTATGCTTTTTGCATTTGTCTGCTTTTTTCTTCATCTGCTTCTTGCATTCGTCTGCTTCTTGATTCGTCTTCTTTTTGCATTCATCAGCTTCTTGCATTCGTTTGCTTTTTGCTTCGTTTGCTTCTTAATTCATCGACTTTTTTGCTTCGTCTGCTTCTTGCATTCGTCTACTTCTCGATTCATCGACTTTTTTGCATTCGTCTGCTTCTTGCATTCGTCTACTTTTTGCTTCGTTAGCTTTTTACATTTGTCTGCTTTTTGCTTCGTCTGCTTTTTGCATTTGTTTGTTTCTTGCATTCGTCTGCTTCTTGCATTTGTCTACTTCTTGCATTCATCTGCTTCTTGCATTTGTCTACTTCTTGCATTCGTCTGTTTTTTATTTCTTCTGCTTCTTGCTATTATCTACTCCATTTTGACCCTTCAGACGATAGAATTTGTCTTTGAGGATTTCATGAAAGTTGTAGATCTCGAGGTCTTCTATCAAAACGTCCTAAAGATGATCCTAATCTAATATCCCATATGATAGTTACGCTAATTGCCCTAGGTCAGGTGAATATGATTGAGGTCAAAACACTGCTCGAGTCTTTCAACCATAACTTTGTTATGGGATCTCCAAATGCGATGATTCTTGTCTCTAAATAAACTAGAGACATAGAGCGACAAATGTTCGGATCAAGTCGAAATGAAATTTCAATTTGGGGTTTCCCAAGATCTGTTCTGAAAACAGGAGAAGGAAGTTGTTTTGGTGTTTGTCCTGGTAGGGCACGCCACACTTATAGGATACGCGTTCAGATGTCACTTAGGACGTCGGGCCGGTTACTCACGAGGGCGAGGTGTCCAACCCCATCGGCTAGACCCAAGCCCAGATTGACTCGAGACTTAATTATTCTAAGCAAAGCAACATCGATTTATTTAGAAGAGCTGGGCATCAGGTAAGCCTGGGCTGACCTGATCCAATTAAAAAAATAAATTATTCTATATTTTTAATTAAAAAATTATTTTAAAAAACTTAGCAGGAGCTAGCCTATGGGGCAACTTATTGCCATCCTTGCCTTAGATGCCTAACAACCTTGTAGAATAAGGAAGACTAGAAGAAGGTAGATAAGTGCTCAAAGAAAAGTAAACGGTATAGAAAATGTTGATGTGAGAAAGAAAAATGATAAAACTTAAGCAGATGTCAGAGAAGTAAAGATGAGAAAGCTTAGGCGAATGTGTTAGAGATAAAGAGAAAAAAGTTGGGTAGGAAAAGTAACATAGAAGAATTTATTTACAATAATTACTTTAATAAATAATTTGTTTATGTGGAATTTATATCCAACCTATTATCTAAATGAAATATATATTAGCTAATGTGGCTTGTCAGGTCATCACTATTAAAAGAAAGTTCGATGACAAGTTATTTTTATGAAAAATTAAAAGTTTGAATATTTTATTGCCATTTTTTAAAGTTCATAATATAATTACAAAATTCAGTAAAGTTTGAATTTTTTTTTTGTTATGAAAATATTTTATGATGACCAAAATTTTAATGATATTGGAGAAAATAAATGACATCAAATACGTTCTTTTTACACTAAAGTAATATTTAATGCTTATTCCCCCCTTAATTCAACATCATAAAATAATCAAGTTTTAATGTTACTACTCCCTTCCTGTTCTTCAACATTAAAAAGTATATGATATATAGAGCTATAAACAATAAAAGGAAAAAGAATAACTACTTTTCTTTCCCCTTTTTTCAAAAACTCTATCTATGGACAAAGAGTAGATGCAAAGTTTTTATAAAATTAAAGAGTTTATCAATTCTAAAGATCAATTTGTTTTTCTCCCTTAGGTGCATGCAACAGTGCTCCTCCTTAAATGTATATATTAAGTATGCTCCTCTTTAAATATATATATTAAGTAAAATATTCTTAAATAGTGTATTATAAAAATTTGCAGACTTTTCTCTACATACTAAATAGATGCATACTATGTCAGTGGGTGGAGGAAGGCCATGGACACCTATTCTTCCAATGTGAGTTTGCAAATCATAGCTGAATAATGATTATGCATAAATGTTATGCGATGAATGTACCTCATAGTTGCACATCTTTTATTTCTTGGTGTGATCATTTTGTGATGCATGATGACCTTGCTTGTTTGAGCTTTTGCATAACACTCTCCTTGCTTATTAAAGCTATTTGGGATAAGAGTAACCTCTGCATATTTCAAGATAGAAGCGCTACTCAAACACAATTCTAGAATAATCTATACTTGCAAATTAGATTATACATCAACTTACATAAACTCACTTCTCACAGATATGCATATTGGAATGGAATGTGGAATATCTAGACCTACTTAAACCTTGTCATTAACTCTCTTCATATTGTCTTTTATTTTTTTTCTAACACCTCTATAATGCTTTCTATAGCTTGTATAAACATTTGATTGCCTTTAAGGCGTAATTCATAAAATTTTCTAAAAAAAAGCAATTGGTTAGTTACTTTTATATATCATCAATTGTTGCATGCTTTTCTTCCTTAGTTCAAAAATCTTTTGATATAACCTCCTTACATCAAGCAACTGAAGGATTTTGGTGATTTTTTTCGAAATCAATTATTAGAGATATCACTATTGTTCTTCATGTGATATAAATAAAGGTAATACTAATTATTTCTATTCATTTGATATTACTTAATATTTCTACAAGAAAAAGAAATTAATATAAGATACTCATACGAATGTAGGTTCCTATGGATTAGGGTTTAAATCTTTTCAATCCATATATTTTTATATTTATTTAACATGCATTGTTTCAAAGAATAATTTTTATGGGTATATTATAATTATCATAAAAGTTATTTATCATATGAGATTATTAGAAAGCATATGAATTATGTGAATGTGACAATCCATATCCTTTTAGGTTTATTTAACAAGAATTGTTTCAAAGAGTAATTTTTATGGATATTTCATAATTACCATAAAATTTATATATCATATAAGATGATCAGAAAGTATATGAATTATGTGAATATGACCTATACGAATGTGAGATATATGTATTTTTAGGTCTTTATAGATGATGAGGATGATATAATGACCTCTTTTGGAAATGTGGGAGATTAAAATCTTTCCTTGTATAATGAAAATTCCTTAAATATGAATTGGCAAATTACATGCTTCTTTGATAGAAATACATCTTATGTTTAATGAATATGTATCAAGCATTTAGCTTATAATAAGGCCTATAATGATTATAATATTTTTTAATGTTATTTTAGTGATAGAGAGGCATATATGAATGAGAAGGTTATTATATGTTCTTTTGAGATAACCTTGAACAAAAATTGTGCCTACTTTTATCTAAATGTTATGCCCTCTAGGTTTAAATATGACCTATATATGAATGTGTGAAATTTTCCTTTTGCCTGGGATTTAAGAGAATGATAAATGAACATATGATTTTTGTATTTTATAAGATGCAATATGTTCATTTGATAATTTAGATATAAGCTCATCATGTAAATATTTAGGTCTTGTAAACATAATCTAGGCATTATGTGGTGTATTTTTATAAGTGAAACCAAATTCATGCTTATCATTAGAACTCTATTAGGCATAAGTAAATTATTCAATTTTAATTATAGGAGTGAACTTAAACATTGATTCTTTAATGAAATTTATCTCCTTCTTTAATGTCTCATTCTCCTATAATAAATAATCCACTTTATCATTGATAATAATCACACAGTTAGAATTTATTTCTCATTCTTAATCATACATGCATCTAGGATTTCTTTAGCCTCTTTATAATTGAAACATATTTTCTTCCTTTTCATGCTTATGACCCCTAAACATTCAACTAACTCTTCATATGAAATATCAACATTAAATTCATCATCATGATTAAAGAATTTAAGAAAATGATATCTAATCATTATTATTTATAAAGTGTATACTTACCACTATATTTTCCAAATTCCTCACTAAACTAGTAAAGATATTCTAAGTGAACTTTTTTCTTCTTCTTCAATTGTTTGGCCCTTTTATTCTTTAAAAACTTCTTGAATTTCTTTGTGATGAGTTTTATATCATCATAATCACTCTCATTTATAAAGGTTTCCTTTAACTTTCTTATCATGGGATACTTTTAAAATGAAAACTATTCTTATTGAAGCCACTCAATCTTTATACAATTTATTCATCTACATCTCACAGAAGAAGAGTGATCCAATTAGCTTTTCCAATGGTAAGGTGCTTAATTATTTGACTTCTTATATAATCGTTACCTTTGCCTCCCATCCTTTAGTAAAGATGCAAGTAATTTTCTCATAAATTCAATATTAATATAAGTCTTGCCAAAACCTTTAATATAATTAATAATATACATAAAGCAAGTATATGCATATGAAAAATTGATTTATTTTTCTTTATGTGGAATAGCTCATATTGATGCACTAATAAGTTCACTTTGCTCTCTTTTACTTGAGTAGTGTCCTTATGTATAATTTAAAGCATGTGTCATATCTCATAGACAATTTCTCATATAGACTCCCTATTGAATTCATTTATTCTAAGAACAAACCAAATATATACATTATTTCATTATTTAAGGTAATAAGTCTCTTATCATTATCACTCCAGTCACCTATACTCTTTAATACCTTGGTTCTATCTACAATTATTGTTCTCAATAGGATATAAGGAATTTTTTATAATTTCCAAAAGAATTTTTTATAATTTCCAAAAGATTATCTCCTTTCGCTAAAATTAAGTGTTTTATCTTAATTTTCTAATTTATAATTCTCACCTTAAAGAAATGGGGTATACCTATACATTGTCTATCTTAGCTAAAGAGTAAATCAATTTATGTCATATCTTTACTTAAATTTGTCTTTTTACATAATTTTATGAATGAGACCGCTCTAATACCATTTATTGATTTTTATATGGTATATGAGAAGGAGGTAAATTGTGTGTGTGCTTACTTTTTCTACTATTTGTAAATTATTGAATGAATAACTATTATGAATGATTATCTTAAATTGATATATGATAATCATAATAATAGTTTAAAAAGAATAAAGAAAGAAAAATAAAACCAATTTATAGTAGTTCGATAAAATAACCCTTAACATGTATTTATTCCTCAAGTTTCTTCCTTCAATGAAGAGCAACACTTTATATAATATCTTCATTCTGCAAGTGAAGGGGAATCCTTACAATCATCTTACTTTGACATAGGTGAAGAGTATCACTCTATAAATCTTGTTCAAGATTAAAAGAAACCCTCACAAAGTGTATCCAAATTTTTTCCCTATTATAAAAATTATATAACTAAAAAATTTCTTCTTTACTCGTACTAATGAACAAAGGGTTAACATATGTAATATAATGCGCTCTTGAACTCTTAGCCTTTTAAGGGTCTTAAAATATCTTTTTATTTCCAATCTTCTTTCCACGACTTTTATTGATCTATTTATATGCAAAATAGCATAAAATAGTTGTTAGAAAAAAAATTAGTTGGTATATAATAACTAGTAGTAGTAGCATTAGTCGATCATTCTATGATCAATACAGTCACAAACATATGGTACATATTCTTAAAAGAAAATGGTCAACTAACTAATACGATGGTTGACTAATCTATCCGGAACCCTAATTTTAGTCACTTAAATCTCCATATCAATTGACTAAACTTCCTAAAATAAGTTTTTCAAAATTTTCAAGTTATTTGAAATATCATAACATATTCTTTTGACAAAAATTATTTTAAAGATTAAGATTTTTTAAAATCAAAATAAATACTCTCTTAATTATGAAAGGATTTATATATTATAACTTATATGGAAAAGATCATATAGTGATTGAGTCTCCAATTCATTGAAAGACAAAATAAGATTATAAAAAGGATTGCAATGATTTGCTTAATTTTTTATATGCTTGATTCATCTTTATTATTAGTTCTTTTCTTGAATATATATGTGCTAAACTTTGCTCATTTTTTTCATCCTTTGATTACTTAATTGATTCAGTTGACTCCTTTACTCATTTTACCATTCTAGTGAACTTGATTTTTCACATATTAACTTACTAATATCACAAAGAACAAAACTGTAATACACGGTATCTAATTTACCCAGTACACACACAAAAATCAGTATTTGAGACTAATGTCATTTAAATCAAGACAGTGAATTATAATTTTTGGTAACATCAAATTAATGATGTTTGACACTTTTTCGATTGTCACAGGAAACTGTACAAGCGGATTTTAAAGAATCAGTGCAAGAGGGGCATTTTTATAAACAATGAAAAGAGTGGCACTCTCGTAAATAATGAAAATGAGTGGCTTATAAGTGCAAATAAGACAAAAAAACTTGTCTTCCTCCTCCCTCACTTACGAAGTCACCATGGAAGCTTGTTTCTCCAAATTTTCAAGCTTTGTAACAAAAACATGAAGGAGAATCAAGCTGATCAGTCGATACAAAATGGTAAGTCTCGATCTCTACACTTGATTCTACAGATTGGAATTTAGTTTCTCACTTTCTTTTACCATAGATATGAAACCCACTTGATGAAATTTATGAGTTTGATGCTTTTGATAATGTATTCTTATTCTTTGATGTCTCATGACTAATTAACATGAGGAAATTTTCATTTTTATGGTGATTTGGGGCTAAACTAAAACCTAGGGTTTTGGAGTTCAAAGCTGCCAAGGGAGGTAGATTCGTAAGTCCTTCTTATACAGCTTTTTGAGCTATTTAATGTGTGAATTTGGAGAAACTCAAAACTTGGAAGTTGTAGATACAAGTGTCTACTATATCTGTGATTTTTTTTTCAAATTCAGGGTGAGCCAAAAAAATGAGATATAAGTCCTGAATTGAAACTGGTTCATAATACTAGCGGGATTGAAACACGAAAAGAAAGTTAATTGTTTGAGGACTCTAGAGTCATAATTGGATGATGAGTTCTGATTATGAAATGCTAAAAAATGTGTGATCTAATTTCTGTACAAAAGGAAAGTTAATTGGATGAGTATTTTGTGAGATATGGCTAAATAAGTGAAGGGTGCTATTGACCTTAGTGACACAAAAGAGAACAGAAACAGGACAGCTTTATAAAAATCACAATAAATCCAAATTACATCATTTTTAATTCGTCTTTGGATATGTGATAGCCATATGAGTCTATTGAAAATGGCAATTTGAATCACCTCAATTGGATTAGAAATGAATAAGTAATAATGATTTTATTCAGGAAAGGTCCAACTCATGACAAAATATTAAGGCTGACTGTAAATGGGATATTTGGAAGCCTAAATGACCAAATTAGAAAATGTTCATAAAAGAAAAATGTGAATTTATGTGTTAAATAGAGGTATGAAAATTTTGAAAAGCATTAGACCTATGTAAAAAAAGTTATGCCTCTACGAATGATACCTGTACTGAATAGGTTCAAGTAAGATTAAGCTAATCAAGACATAAAGAATCAAGTATTCGGAATCGTGAGCTAAATTTGGATATAATGAAGTCCAAGACTCCTAATTTCAAGGGAAAATCTAGCTTGAAACCAATTTGACCATTATAGAACATGATGTGTGTTAAGAAATGAGATTTATGTAAGAATGACTAATGCAGGTATATGTAATTTTTATGCATGTTACCTAATTGCTTGTGAAAACAAACGAGGAATACAACTAGAAGTCATACCTAGGACCTCTCAAGTTCAAGAAAATTAAAAAAGAGATCAGAACTACTGAGATAGTCGAGGTGAGTATAATCATGCTACTATACTTGTGTAGTAATCCTTTTTTTATCTTGCGGCTTATTAAATTGTTCTCGAATCTGTATGACTTATTTGATATATAACTCCAAGTGATTTAGTCTAGCATGTTGTATGCCAGATTGACCAGATGATATTCAGGTTCTTTGCATCTTCTGGTTCCCTTGTTATGTTGAACCGATTAATTGCAATTCTTTGATGAATCATGTTTTTCTTATTAGCCATGATTGATGAGTTCACAGGATACCCAGTTGATGGAGTATATTATCAGACCATACGCACATAAGTAACCTACCGGTGATGGGTTAGATTCGAGTGCTACCTGGAGAGGGCAAACCTCTAGGGGCAGGGTTAGGCCAACCTTATCTAGAATCAGAAAAAGGAAGATACGCCGTACTAACATGCCTCTGTCTCTTCCTAAGAAATTCAGAAAATTAGAACTCAGAAATGAGAAAGATCAGAATTAGAAATCTTGTAGAGCTTTACGAAAGAAAGAACCCAGAATTCAGAAAGAACCCAAAACTCAGAAAAAGAAACCAGAACTTAGAAAAGAAGTCAGAAACCAGATTCATTTTTTATAATCGAACAATTCATAATGAGATTTATTATTGATACTCATGTGATTGCCCCATTTGAAATTATTACCTGTTTATTCATTGATACCATGTATTGTTGCTTAGAATGTCACAGACCATTCTTGTGAAGTTAGCCTTGTGTTACCTAACTTTGCAGGCATGGTAGCATGTTTATATCTCACTGAGTTGTGTTGTAGACTCACCTCTCACTATTATCATTTTAGGGGATTAGCA
>JANKYE010000225.1:8609200-8625266 GCA_032467995.1 Erythroxylum dillonii
CGATCGCTCGGCCTCACTCTTCACACACTACAGTTGAGTCGATCGGTTCTACCGATCGGCCAGCACAAACTCAGTCAATACCATACACATTTAATGCACAGAAAATAAACACATTAATCCCTAATGCGGGGCCGGGATGTTACATGTTGTCTTTTGTTGCACTAAGTTACACCTCCAAATCCCAAGTTAAACACATAACCAGTTGTGGATCTTCCAGTATCAACATCACCAGCATAATTAGCATCACAATACCCTTTTAATTCATATGTCATTCCCTTTTGATAAAGCAAGCCAAGATCAAATGTCCCTTTGATATACCTTAGTATTCTTTGGACTGCTTCTAGATGAACCTTTTCGGGATTCTACATAAATTAACTCACTACTTCAACTGCAAAAGCAATATCTAGTCTAGTTAGAGTCAGCTTTCCCTTCTAATGCACTCTGCTTCAAATTCATTTTTATCAGCAAAGAGATAGGCTTGCAATCAAGCATACCATACTTCTAAAGTGAATCTCTAGCATATTTTTGTTGAGATAGAAATATTCCTTCTCTTGTTCTACTTCTAATCCCAAAAAATGATTCAACTCTAAGATCTTTCATCTGGAAGAGAACTGATAAGTTCTCTTTGATCTGACTGATTTTGTTCTTATCATCTCCAATAATGATTAGATCATTAACCAAAATCATTACTTTCTTTCCTTCACGAATTTTGAAAAACAAGTTTGAGTCTATTGTGGCAACTGAGTATCTGTTGAAAACTAGAAATCCAGCTATCTTCCCATACCAAGCTCTTGATGCTTGCTTCAATCCATCTAACACCTTCTTAAACTTGGAAATAATTTCTAGGTGAGATTTGTTTTGAAATCCTTGTGGTTACTCCATACACACTTGTTTATCTAGCTCTCCATTTAAAAAAAAAGTTCTTACATCCATCTGCCATAGATTCATGAATTGCTTGCTATGAGAGCTAATAAAACATGTATGGTTGCTATCTTTGCTACTAAACTGAATGTCTCATCATAATCCATTTCGTACTGTTGTGAGAATTTACGAGCTACAATTCTTGCCTTATATCTCTCAATTGATCCATCTGAACAAGATTTCACTTTGTACACCCATTTGCATGAGATAGGTTTCACTCCCTTAGGTTTTGGTATCAGTTCCTAAGTCTCATTATGTTCTAGCACTCAAATCTTATCTTCTATATCAAATCTCCATTCTTTCTTTTTGGATGCTTCCTCATATGTGGCTGGTTCTTTCACAACTCTAGAGTCTTCAATCAAACCAGCATTATCATGTTTTAGATTTGAATTCCTTAGCCCATTTGACCTTTGTAAAGGTTGTTGATAAACCTCCTTTGATACTCTTCTAGTTGTCTCTACCTTTCTTAAAAGAACTATTAATGTACTCCAGTTTGCTATGGACATATATTTGATGAGCCTTCACCATTGTTTTCCACTATTGAATATGTTCCTAGATCAATATTTTTTCACTTAATTGAATCTTTTCCACCTTAATGTTCTCTGGCAATTCTTCTTATAATTTTTCTTCAGCCTCTTTTGAATCTGGCAATAAGACCGGTTGTGGGGACCGCCACGATGATGCTTCATCAAATACTACATTTCAGGAAATATAGTATCTTCCTATTATAGGATCAAAACATTTCCATCCTTTTCGTTGTTCATCATATCCAACAAAAATGCATCAAATTAGCTTCTTATCAAACTTTCCACGTAGATGATCGGGTAGAAACACATAATATACATATCCAATACACGAGAGTGACTAACCATTCTCTTAATCTTTCATAATTTCTCAAATGGAGAGCCCATGGTTGCTTAAGGTAGCCTGTTGATAATATGAGCAGTTGTCTTCATACATTCTACCCAAAATAAAGGTAGTACATTCTTGGCATGTAGCATACTTCTGCATAATTTTAGTAAATATCGGTTCTTTCTTTCAACAACGTCATTCTATTGAGAAGTGCCTGGACAAGATAACTATCTCTTTATCTTATTTTGTTGTAGAAAGTGTTCAAATTATGTAGACAAATATTCTCCTCCATTATCTGTACGTAGGCTTCTAACATTCTTGTTAAGTTCTTTCTCAACTTTCTTTTTGAAATCTTGAACTTTTCCAAGGCTTTTGATTTTTCTTTAAGAAAATCTACCTAGAAATATCTTTAAAAAATTATCAATGAAAGTTATCATATAGCGAAAACTGCTTACTGATGATTGTTTCATAGGACCAAATACGTCTGAGTGGATTAGCTCAACAGGACCCTTAGCTCTAAACTTGAACTCCTCGTATGGTAATTCATGTGTTTTACCATATTGACAACCTGCACAAACAATTTCTTCTCGTACTTCTAGCTGAGGAAGACCTGTGAGCATTGACTTCTTCATCATCACCTTTAGCTTGTGATATCTAATATGGCCTAATCTTGTATGCCACAGATGAGCTGTCTCATTCTTTCTTGTCTTGTCTACATAGGCTGTTTAGGCACTCATTACATAAATGGATTCAAGCTCTTTTCCTTCCATAATCGGCTTGCTTATAAGTATTACGCTTTGGTACACCTTATCATCATCTAGACCAAACACTACATAATTCCCTAAATTTGTGAGTTGCACAATTGAGAGGAGGTTTTTCTTCATACCAGATACATGATACACCTTTTGAAGTTGTAATAGGTGTGAGTTGAATCGAGGTATAACCATTATATTGCCAGTGTTAATAATTTGCAATTTTGAGTTATTTGCAGTCACTACAACTTTACTCCCTTTGAACTTCGTCAAGTTTGACAACTTGTCTTTATCTCCAGTCATATTATTGGAACACCCAAAATTAGTTATCCAATCATTTTTGTGATCAATTGTGCTGCAAATGGTAGTAATGAGAGTCATTTCCTCTTGACTTATGACTACCACGTTATCTACTTCTTCTTCAACTGCAAAAGAAGCTTGCAAGTCCCATTCTACTTCACTAACATTTTGAGTTGCTTTCGACATTCTTAGACCAACAGTCACGAGCAAAGTGACCTTTCTTGTCACATTTATAACACTCATCATTTCGTCAATGATTCTTCTTGTCTTCCCTATTATTGTTATGTTGGTCATATCTTGTTCCCCCTAATTAGAAGCTTCTTTCTTAATGACCTCTTCACATCCGCCTTGCTTTTTCTTCTTTTCTTTAGCATTCTTCACCTTTGAATTCTTGCCTAAAAAATTATTGATGTTGTTGAAAAGTGCTTTCTCTTGATCTTTAATTATGACTCTAGACTTCTGTCTAGCTAGTGTTTCTTGATTGGCTGGCAGACTTTCCAACTCTAACGAAGTTGGTTCTTGAGCCCTTCCATATGTAGTAGTAAAAAATAGCAGTATATTTTGGTCATAAGCTGTGGATGATAATTCTCCTCATCCTCGTTGTTGTGATTGCATTTTTTAGATCTAATTTTGAGATCTCATTGCATACTACCTTGACTTTGCTATAGTACTGACTAATCGTCATATCTCCTTGTGAGAGTACTTTAAGCTCATTCTCTAGTCGTTGTAGCTTTACTCATTCGTCTCCGCGAACAATGTCACCAAGGCATCTTAAGCTTCCTTTGGTGTTTTGGTATCTATTATGTGATGCAGGATATCATCCTCAACTGCCACTAAGAGTGTATACATAGCCTTGCCATATTAGATCTTGTATTTTCTGAGTTCTTCTGGATCAGTTGGTGGTGTAGTCTCATTACCATAAACAACACTCCACAAATCTTGCCCAAAGTAATCAAAACTAGATACGAGTGCTCCAATTGTTGTAATTATTATGATTGAGCTTCTCAATTGAACTAGATGAACTGGCTAGATTTGCCATAGTGACTTAATAATAATAACCAAGTAACCCTTGTCCTTGACAACAACTTCACAATCCCAGATTGTGTACTTTAATTCACTAATTCCAATATAACCAACACTCTGGTACCACTTGTTGGTCTTTTGGGCAAAGTTTCAATAATAGAAAATACTATCAAAACATACTTTTATTAAAAAATGTTTCATTCAGAAAGAAAGTAGTAAAATAATGATCATTTCTGATGTACAAGATCTATCAAAATCGTAAGTACAGGGCATACTTTAAATCACACAAATACTACTAGTTTTATACAATAAGTTATAAATACACTCACAATAATCAAGGTAGAACTCTTCTAGCTAACACTTGAACTCTTCACACTTGAGTTCTCACTTCTCACTTGATATGAGTAACAAGCTAAACACACCTATTTATAGTTAAAGAATTCTTGAATATGTGGTCCAAATTTGATCAATATTATACCACACATTTGCTTAGTTCTTATTAAGCCAAGTATCCTAATTCTCCAACACACAATTTTATTAGGAATAAATTTTGTTTACTTTAACAACAATTTTAAGTAAAAATATAAGGTTACCTAAATTCATCTATTAGATTTTTTTAATAAAACTTTGATGTATAAATTTTTTATTATTTAGACACTAATTTGTCAATTGGTCATACTAATGTGTTATATCATATCAACAACATTAACTAAAAGATCATCAGTAGATTTTATGTCAAATTAAAAGTTTTAACATTTTATTGTTACTTTTAGTAATTCTGACTAGTAGTGTAAAATCAAGTAAAAGTTTAAATTTTAAATATAATTTACCCATTTATAGTTGTTGTTTATTTTTCTAATTTTTATATAATATTTATTTTAACTTATATATTTATTTTATGCTTATAATAATTAATTGATTATTCAAAATATAATAATAAGTTTTAATCATTTCAATTTTATTTTTATTTTAAAATCATATTATTCTATATTATACTCTTACATATTATTATTTATTTGTTTTGATGTCTTATCATACTGAAATAAATATTATTAACTTAACTTCTTCATGAAAAAATGCGCTTAAAAATTAGAATATTCTTTCAAGCTATTTTGAGCTTATATTGAAATTATAATGTTGAATATGGTTTAATCTAATTTAATCAGTTAAACCTTACAATTTTATAATTTTGGTTCAATATTTTGATTTGATTTTCTAAACATTGGTTTATAGATATTGATAAAATTGAAAATAAAGCTTAGAAAATCATTTGAGTATTGTATCATTATTAGACCAAGTGAAGTTTTAATCCATAGTTTTGATGATAATAAAATATGTTACAAATAATGTTTTTTATCCTTGATGATACTAGTAAGTTAATAAGTGAAAGACCAAGTTCAACATAAGAGTGAGACGAGTAAAGAAATTAATGGAATCAATTGAGAAATTAAAGGATAAAATTATGAGAAAAGTAGATCATACATGCAATTCAAGTCAAGAATCAAGAACAAGAAGGTGAAGCACAAATGTAATTTAAGTGAAGATTTAAGTACAAAGAAGAATCAAGTATATTACGTCTTAAGTAAATTCAAACAGTCTTTCTTGTAACCTTATCTTTGTTTATTTTGAACTAAGGGATCAATCATTGCATGATTTTTTGCTTATAAGTCATAATGCATAGATCATCTTATAAATAATACAAAACATGTTTTGAACTTTAATGAAAAAATTTTATTTTAACAAAATTTTGGAGAATTTTTGAACTAGTTTTAAATCAAGGATTGTTTAGAAAATGTGTTTTGATCTTTGAAAACTTAAGAAATTTGATCGACTAATGTTAGGATTTTGGATACACTGATAATCAATGTCTTTTGAAAATATGGAATGTAAGTTTATAACCACATTGGTTGACCAATATGGTATATTTGTCTACTAATGTACTAGAATAATAAATTAATGCTACTAGTACTAGTTATTATAAAGTCTAATTTTTATTTCTTTACATATAACACAAGGGGAGCTTGTAATCTCCACACATCCAAAAGTGAGCATTGTATCACTCATCATTTATTAGGACCTAAAAATACATACGTAAGTCATACTTTTATTGGTCTTTCTCACATACACTTTTGATTCCCATCATATGCGATATTATTTTTGTGGTGATTATAAACATATCTACAAAAATTGTTCTTTGAAATAACGCTTGTTAAATAAATCACAAAGATATGGGTTGAAAAAAGTTTAATAACTAATCCTTAAAGACTTAAGTTTATATGGGTATCTAGAAAATAGTAAATTTTTTTGCCTTATAGGTCAATATTAAGTGGCATCCAATGATTATCAATAATTAGGATTACCTCCATGAATATTAAATGAGAAACACCAATGGTATCTTTAATAATTAATTTCAAAAGAAATCATCAAGATTCCTATTATGATCCAAGTAAGAAAATTGGCATTAAAGATCAATTGTTAAACCAAGTGAGAAAGAAAAGGATACAACCATTAATGATATATAAAAGAAAGTAATCACTTACTTGCTTGACAATGTTTAGCGATATTTTTTAGCATGCATATTAAAGGAGAGAACCCTATTGCATATACCAAGGGGAGAAAGATAGATTAAGCTCAAAAATTGGTACATAAGAATTATAAAAATTTCTCTTAATTTTATAATTGTTTTGAATGTAGTCTTTGCACATATGATAGGATTTTTGAAAAATGGGAGATGAAATTATTTATTTTATATTTTTATAATTCTAAATTTATGTATATAATAACCTTTAATATTGATAAAAAGGGGAAAGAATAGTTCTATCAAAACTTAACAATTCATGATGCAAGGATTAAGAGGGAACAAGAATTACATGTTGTTTTAAGATAGACGTAACTTACTAAATATTATTTATTTTTCTTAATACTATTAAATATTTTGTTATCACATAAAAATGGAGATATTATTGCACCAAGTGAGATTTTAATCCATAGTTTTGGTAATCATAAAACATGTTATTAGTATTTTTTATCATTAGTGACATCAGTAAGTCAATATGTGAAAGATAATGTTCAATGAAAGAGTAAAGTAAGCAAAAGAGTCAGTTGAATCAATTGAGCAATCAATTGATGAAGAAATGAGCAATTGGTGGACGAAGAAATGAGCAAAGTGAAACACATGCAATTCAAGTAGAACCAAGAACAAGGAAGAATCAAATACATGAAGACAATTGCAAAAGTTTTTTTTATTTGTAATAAAGTAAGATAGTTATAGAATTCTTCTTCACCCTTAACAAAGAAGATTTTGTATAAAAGATTATTCTTCACTTATTGAAAAAAGAAGATAGTGAACTTTTAAATAAAATTTGAGATAAACATAAACCAAAAATTATTTGGTCAAATTAGTATAAATTAATATTTTCACTTTCTTTACTATCTTTTATTATTCTTATATTTATTTTATCTGAATTTATCACAATAAATAGTGAATAAAATATTAATTAATTTTAAACAAAAGTTAAATACATACAACTTACTGTTGTCTTGTATTTTTTAGAGGCCAACAATTATAAAGATAATATGGCCTTTATTCTTTACTTAAATTATGTTAGCAGTATTCCATAATGATTCAACCATATGGTATTACTTGTTGCCATTTGGTTCGTCTTATTACTCTTAACGAAGAAGGAATTGTTTTAAACTTGAAGATATATTATCTTGTTACTTAAGCAACTGATACCAATAAAGTTGAGCTTAATTGATGCGTAAACACCCTTTTCCAAAAAGGTTTAGTTTTGACCTTTAAGTGACCAATAAATTATGTAAATTCTTATATGTCAATGCTAACTTGAGGAAGTAAAGATTAATGGGTACTTTTCCTTAGATTTAAATTCGTAGTCACTTTGTTTATACTAAATATAAATGTTAAGATATTTGTATAATTGTTATGGGGTTAAAGATTTGATAAACGTTAAGATCGCCAATTTACTGAATATTTGAAATGGTGTGTGTTAGCATAGATCTAATTTAATAAAATGATAAAAAAGATGGTATAATGACCCAAGCCTTCAAGACTTCTACTCTATATAGATTTCTACTTTGTGTATGTTTTCTTTCCTTATTTGACATTATTTCAAATTCTTACTCTATGTAGAATTCCTACCCTAGGGTTATATTGCTATATAAACACCACGTAGGGTCCTTTGAAATATCGTATTGGTGTACTCTTTATTAGTCTGGGGGTTTATGTGAGAGAGAGAGAAAATGCTTGAAACTTTTCTCCTTGATATAGTGTATATTTTAGGACTCTCTTCACCCCAAGGATTTTTCTGCCGGCACTCGGGTTTCCCATGTAAAATTCTTTGTGTACTTTTTACTGTTTTTCCTTATTTACTTGATTGATTTCATTGCTTTTATGACTATTAGCACAATAAGCTGGTATTAGAGCAAGGTTTGTTTTGGTCAATCAAGCCTTGTTGCTAGATATCTCTTTTAACCAAATTTGACATCAACAAATTTGACAAAAAAAATTAGTTTTACTATTTGGAAGGTCCAGATTTAAGTCATTCTCACACAACACGAATTGAAGAAAGCTTTGTCTGGCAAGACTAAGAAACCTGCCAATATGTCAGACGAGGATTGGGAAGAGCTGGACAAAAAAGCTTTGTCCATTATTCAGTTATGCCTAACATGTGAAGTGCTCCAGTAACTAATCCATGAGACAACTGCTACAGGACTCTGGTTGAAATTAGATTATCTTTACATAACGAAGAGTCTGGCTAACAAACTTCATCTCAAAGAATGTCTCTTTACGCTCAAGATGTCCGAAGATAGTCCCGTCTCATCTCATATTATTGAATTTAATTCCATTATTATTGATTTGGAGAATCTTGATGTTAAAATTGATGATGAGGATCAAGCAGTGCTTTTTGTTAATTCACTACCTCATTCGTATAAGCACTTTAAAGAAATCATGCTTTACGGTAACTGTGAAACTCTCTTTTTAGAAGAAGTTAAATCTACTTTGCTGTCTAAATAAAAGTCTGATGCTTCTATTGAGAAGGAGGCTAAGCGTTTAATGGTTAAAGGTAGAACTTTTGAGAAGGAAGAGAGCAGTAAGAGCCATAAGAAGTCTAAATCTACTAGAGGAAAAAATGCCAATATTACTTGTAAATATTGCACAAAACTCAGACACAAGGTTTTGGGCTATTATAAATTGAAAAATAAACTCGAAAAAAAGGTAAAAATAAGGGTAATCAATCTGATTCTACCCCTAAGGCTGTTGTGGTTGATTATAATTCAGGAAGTGATGTTTATTTGCTTGTTCAAGGCGAACAACAATCCAAAGATGAATAGATGCTAGACTCCTGTTGTACTTTTCATATGTGTCCTAATAGGGATTGGTTTGCCACCTATGAAACTGCTAAGGGTGTTGTCCTTATAGGTAGTAATGCACAGAGTAAAGTGGTAGGGAAAGGTACAATTAATATTAAAACTCATGATGACGTTGTTAAAACCCTCATTAATGTTCATCACGTTCTTAACTTGATAGATAACCTTATTTCACTTGGTACTCTTGAGTCTCTTGGGTATAAGTACTCCTATGAAGGTGGAGTCATGAAGATGTCGAGGTAATCTTGTAATCTTTAAAAGGAAAAGATATGGTAGTCTTTATGTGTTGCAGGGCTCTACTGTTATTGGTACTGCTGATGTTACCTCATCTAAGTCTTACCAAGATGCCACCAAGTTATGGCATTACTGCCTAGGCCATATGGATGAGAAAGGTATGCAAATCTTGTGCAAGAGGGGTCTGTTGAGCCAGAGTTCAGGTAATATGGAGCTCTGTGAACATTGTGTCTTCGGTAAATAGACTAGAGAAAGTTTCTCTTCCTCGAGGATTCATAGGACCAAAGGTACTCTAAATTATATTCATTCTGATCTATGGGGTCCCTCTTGCGTTGCTTCTCGAGGCAATAGAAGATATATGTTGACCATTATCAATGATTTCTCCTGTAAGGTTTGGATGTTTTTCCTAAAGAATAAGAATGAAATTCTTCCCACTTTTAAAGAGCGGAAAACCCTGATCGAGAACTAAACAAGTAAGAAAATTAAGCGGTTGAGAACAAAAAACAATCTTGAGTTCTGTGAAGATGCTTTTGACGACCTATGCAAGAAGGAAGGTATCGCTAGACACCACACTTTGGTTGGTAAGCCTTAGCAAAACGGAGTTGCTAAGCGTATGAACAGGGCTCTATTGGAGAAAGTTTGATGCACGTTTTCTTATACTAAGTTGGGATGTGAGTTTTGGGCTGAGGCGGCTACTACTGCATGCTATCTTGTCAATCGTTCTCCACATCGTTCTCTCGACAGAAAAATCCTAGAAGAAGTTTGGTTAAGTAGCCCTGTTGATTATTCTAATTCATGCTTTTGGGTGTCTTATTTATTTTAATGTTAATTAGGGCAAGTTAGAGCCCCCTCTTGATAAATGTGTCTTCTTAGGTTACGGGGAAGGGATTAAAGATTATCGTATTTATTGTCTTAACCCTAAATATTGTAAGATTTATCATAGTCGTGATATAACCTCTTATGAAGATGCTATATTTTCTACTGGGCAAGATCCTGTGTTGTATTCTCCTTAACAAGATGATCAGGGTAGTATAAGGGAGAAGGTAGAGTTTGTCACCCCTACTACTCCCCCTAAGGAGACAGACCCACTTACTTCTGAGTCTCAAGAAACTCAAACCGATGCCATTGTACAAGTTGATCCACCGCCAATGCAACCTAATTATGTGTTGGCCCGAGATTGTCCTGGGAGGCAAACCCAGTTGCCAGCGAGATTGCAGGACTACGAATGTGATCTCTTTGCTTATGCTTTAGTTACTGCACAGGAAGTCGACACTTATTCTAAGCTAAAGAATTATTCTAAGGCTATTGCTAGTGCAGATGCTAGGAATTGGCTTAGTGCTATGCAGCAAGAAATTGAAAGTCTTCATAAGAACAAAACTTGGAATTAGTGAAGCTTCCTAAAGGTAAGCTCGCTATTAGTTATAAGTGGATTTACAAGTTCAAAGAAGGCATCCTCGATGTTGAAAGCAAGAGATATAAGGCTCGATTTTCTATATGTAGTTTTGATCAATATGAAGGAGTTGATTTCGATGAGGTATTCTCTCCTGTTGTTCTTCATACCTCTATTTATGTACTATTATCTCTTGTTGCTCTTCATGACTTAGAGCTTCAGTAAATGGATGTAAAAACTGCATTCCTGCAATGTAATCTTGAAGAAGAAATTTACATCCATCAACATAAAAGTTTTGAGGTTTAAGAAAAGGAGGATCATATTTGTCATTTGAAGAGAGCTTTGTATGGTCTTAAGCAATCTCCGAGACAGGGGTATAAGAGTTTTGACTCATTTATAATTGGGCAAGGCTACTTTAGAAGTAGCTATGATAATTGTGTGTATTTTCAAAAGTTCCTTGATGGTTCCTTCATCTATCTTTTGCTTTATGTTGATGACATATTGATTGTGTCACCTAGTTAGGCTCTTGTTGATAGGTTGAAGACTCAGCTTGGCAGTGAATTTGATATGAAAGTCTTGGGTACTACTACGAAGATTCTTGGGATGGAGATTATTCAGAATCATCAAGTATGTAAACCTATGCTCTCTTAAAAGAAATATATTCAGAAATGCTTGACGAGTTCAATTTAACTCACCGTAAGCCCGTTACTACTTTATTGGCAACACATTTTAAATTATCTACTAAGCAAGGCCCATCTACTAATGAATCTAAGGAACATATGTCTCACGTATCATACTCTAGTGTCGTTGGTAGCTTAATGTATGCTTTAGTATGAACCTCGTCAGATTTGGCCTATGCTGTCAATATTGTATCTAGAAACATGCATAATCCTGGTCAGGAGCACTGGGAAGGTGTGAACCGGATTCTTCCCTACTTTAAGGGTTCTAGTGAGCTCGGTTTAGTCTTTGACAAAATTCATTCTGATCCCAGTGGTATAGTTGGCTATGTTGATGCTGACTATGGTGGTGACTAAGGTCACTTTCATTCTATATTTTTACTCTTTATGGTTCAACTATCAGTTGATATTCTTCTCTACAGTCCATTACAACATTATCGACCACTGAAGCGGAGTATATTGCTACTAATGAAGGAGTGAAAGAAGCTATTTGGCTTTGAGGTTTGGTGAAAAAGTTTGGTTTACAACAAAATATCCTTGTTGTCTTCTGTGATAGTCAATGTGTCGTGCACCTCACGAGAAATAGTAAGTATCACTTTAAAACTAAGCATATTGATGTTCGACGTTGCTTCGTTTGGGATATTGTTGAAGCAGGCAAAGTTATTGTTGAGAAGGTTCACACCGCTGAGAACTCTATTGACGTGTTGACCAAGCCACTACCTATTGCGAAGTTCAAGCATTGCCTGAGCTTATTTGATATTCTTGATACTTAAGTGCTCATCGGGGCTTACGACGAAGAGAGTTCCTTCTCTCAGTCTTATGTCAAAGTAGAGATTTGTTAGAATAATGTCTCAAGTCTTCAAGACTTCTACTCTATATAGATTCCTACTTTGTGGAGGTTTTCTTTCTTTATTTGATTTTGTGGAGGTTTTCTTTCTTTATTTGACATTATTTCAAATTGCTACTCTGTGTAGGATTCCTACCCTAGGGTTATACTACTATATAAATACCCCTTAGGGATCCTTTGAAATATCATATTGGTGTACTCTTCATTAGTCCTGGAGTTAAAATATTTGTAATTTTTCTCCCTAACATAGTGCATATTTTATGGCTCTCTTCGCCCCATAAGTTTTTTTCCTAACACTCAGATTTGTCGTATAAAATCTTTCATGTGCTTCTACTATTGTTCCTTATTTACTTAATTGATTTCATTGCTTCCGCGACTATACTATCGCAGCAAAAAGAGATGATGATTTCCACCCCAATAAAAATCCAAATAAAAGCCTAATTGCTCTCAATCTGAACACATCTTTTTCTCCATACATTATCGTTGTCAAGCTAATTGGATAAGGAGATGATCAAGTCAACTATAATTAGTCTCCCAAAAAGCCTAATTGGTTTGAATTTATGCACGTAGTTGTCTTTAAGTGCTATAATTACTTCATAATGGTGTTGCTAAGTGAATTAGGCACAAAGATGGGCAAGTCAATGGCCCTAAACCACCAACTATTGGTTTGACTATGCTTATGGGAACTGGATTACAATACCATGCAAGCGACGGTATGACACAGTAATATTAAACCTATTTGAAATCTTACTTTATAAGTGAAACAACATCTATTATTAATAAATTTTATATATTATAAGAGATTCATAAATAATTTTATTTTTAATGGGAAAAAACAAAAATTAAACTGTAAAGTGGAATGAAATTAGTAACTGTTTCTTAATTCTAATAAAGGCAAAGCTGTGATAGTTAGCTAGGTCATGCCGAGGTATCCATGAAAATGGCTTCTTGCAAGAACACGTAAGATGGCTTTCTTGAAGCGACATTTAAGCAAAATACGATAACATTTCAAATATGATGAGAAAGGAAACGTACACTTCCCCAATAGTTCCAAGAATTTCCTCAAGTAATTGTTGAGGACACGTTAACTTAACCAAGAGCTTAAAGATCGTCAAAAAGAAAAAAGAAATAGTTGGTGTTTGTTGAGATACGCAAGTCGTCAGCTTCAAGGACCCTATAAAATATTTAGACAAAGTGTCAACCGTTAATTTTAATTCTGCTGACTATTTGTTCCGATCCTTGCACAAAAGACATATTATAGAAGAGTGTCTAAAACCTTTGAATTGATCGCACGTCACCCTGAATATGAAGTTTTTCTACCGCAAAGACCTGTGAATCATGTAAGACGTAAACCAAAATGGCGACGGCAGTGGTTGCGAATATACTTCTGGGAAGCTAATGAACCAAGGTACCTGGCGTGTACCCTAAGCCTGCAATGACAAAACTCGAATTTATTCATTAGCAGCCTCCATCATGAGCCGTTCAGAAAGAATAAAGACTTGCTTCTTCAATTATGGTTCATTAGCTTAAATATGACCCTTTCTCTCATTGTTAGAATTCCCGTATATCCCTTCTTGTATTAATTCTTCTTCTTTCTTTTTTTCTGCAGAAACTAACAATTCTTTGATTAGACTCGTGCTGTTCCTTAGCTGTTAAGCGGTCCTTGGTTTTACAGAACCTGCATGTTATATCTATTTCATATACACGTTCTCATAGTTTTTGATAATCGACTCGATGCTATGATTAACAAGTTGTTTATATAACAAATTAAGCTACAGCGCTTACCCTACAGAAGGTGGTACCATTAGCTTATAGATATTAGACTCCACCATAATCAATATTCCGGTCCAAAGGGGTTTCAAATAAAGGATTTCACATACGACTTGGATCCAAAAGAAAGGGAGAAATGGGCAGTTCAAAGGATACAGATAAGAAACTATATTCAACTTGATGAAAAGCATCTTTTTATCTTAAAAGTTTTAGCATGGTCACGGGCTCACTTCATATGGACATCATTTAAGGATCCCTGATGAGTTGACTAAGGATAGAGTTATTAGATATAAATGAAGTCAGTAAATGATTCAACAATTGATTCTACAGTTACTCAAACCCCACACTCGAAGTATACCTAGATAGGCCACCACTATAGGGTCATTAATTAAAATTAGGCACAAAAGTGAAAAGGAGATAGTGGTCCTCGTTCATCTTTTTGGCTCCACATCACTATCGAAAGCTAACTTGACTCTGTTGTGAGCAAAAGGCATATACGTCGCCTGATAAGTCTTGATGCAATGTTTATAATTAAGATGAACAGTTTCTTGGAAGATTTTCCACGAGAGGGTAGGTTCTTTTTCTTATAATTAAATATAAGATCCAATTCCAATCTTTCCTTTGGAATCTAATGACGAAATAAGTGAGCTCAGTATTGGTTTACAATGAGATCTTAACTGGACCTTATCTGGGTATCAGAAGTTATGGTTCCTAGCTAGACAGCTTCCCAGATAGGTTGGCAAGTTGATAAACTAGGGTTTTCTGAGGGTGATATTTTGTCTTGTTGCGATATTGATGGTTACGGAGCAGAAGTTTGTGTGATTTTCTAGAGATTCAAAATCGATCTTAATATGACAAGCGAATGGAAGGCCACTTCGTACGCTGTCCCCTTCAAACGCACATGCGCCCCCGGCTTTGTAGCAACTTAGCCAGAATTTAATGGGAATTGTCATGATTGACAAGGCAAAATGTTTGGGAATCAGAAACGTATGATCGCATAAATCTTTGAATTGGGTAGTTTTTATGTTTTACCGATCTTCCCCACTAATTTTCTTTCCATTGCATTCATTATGAAAAATATGACTCTTACGTTCCATGGATGCTATCTCTATATGTATTCACCAGAATTTGTAAAGTGAATGTAACTCTCTTTGTCCTCGTGATAAATTTATTATAATTATTTTCCATGTATATGTATTATATATTTAAAATAATTTTAATTTTAAACATGTAATATATTAAAGTTTTATTATAATAATTAAAATTTATCTCTATTTTGTAAGAAATCCAATGATTGTTATATTATCTATACTTACATATTCTAAGAAATATATTTAACTTCCTAAAGTAGGTCTTTTAAATTTATAATAAAAATGTTTAAAACTTTTCACAAGTTTATCAAAGGTTTATATTGTAATCATTAATTATGCATACGAATTTCTTTTCTGAAATTTGTAAACATTATTTGTATCCCTACAGTCGGAAAAAAGTTGTAGGTTTTATATTTTCATGTAAAAAAAATGAAAATTTTAGATTTTTGGTAAATATTTTTTACTTCGTTATGTTTATTATTAAATAATTACTGATAATTTATATTTTATTAATTAAATATTTTTAAAAATAATTAATATTAACTTAGTTTCTTGTGATTTTTTTTAGAGAGACTCTATCAAAGAAGTTAATAAAAATTTTAAAATAAGGTAATTCTAACTTATTAAGCATGCATGATACTAAATATTTGAAAACATAAGTACTTTTATTTAAGATTTGTTAGTTTTGTCTGAACTTAAAAATTGTATTCAAATATGAATATATAAATAATTATTTTTTGATATTTTATTAATATTAAGATTAATATAGTGATATTTTGTATTCACAATATATAAAATTTTTAATCTAATTATATTAAACT
>JANKYE010000225.1:8788107-8801357 GCA_032467995.1 Erythroxylum dillonii
CTGCTTTATAATTGCGATGCCATGAGGAGTTTAGCGGTGGTTGTCAGTAGTGGTCTCTTATCATAGGATACGTACCGAAATGACCTACGGGCGTCCCGGTGGGTACTCTATGGTAAGGGGCGCTACACCCACGATCGAGGACTAGCACAAACGAAGAAAAGTTATCTAGAATTGAATGGGATTAAAGTATCCTTAGTATAAGCTACTAATTGATAAATCGACATAAATGCATCTCTAGATAAGATGTAATGGATTTGGTGATATATGCCAAGGCATTAGAGTAAATGAAATTGTTTAATGCCTTACCACGCTTCGTTACAAGGGATGCTCTGATCATGTAAGCTATGGCATAAATTGATCCTATTGAGATATTATGTATAGTTGAAATTGATCTTTTTGAGGTACTAAGAATGACTGATAAGTAATTATAGAAAATAGTTGATTTATAAGCATTCCATGAACAGTATCGATGATTGTAGCAAGAAATCTTATTTCATAGAAGAATTTCCCTAAATTGGGTTAAGTTGATTAGACGATTCAGGTTAAGAGTGGTTATTGAAGAAACAAATCGGAAATGATTATGTAATAAATCAAAAGTGAATAATGGAGTCATATCCCAAGTGGAGATTTAGGCATAAGAAGTGGAATATGCTACTGAGAGTATATGCAGTTGTTTGATGTAAAGTATCCAACTACATGAGTGGATTTTAAATTTAAGATGACACTATTGCAAATGTGAGGAGAATATAGGTCCCCATTATATTCGATGTAAATATGTTCAAGAAATACAAATTGAATTTGAGGAAGTGATACCAACACGCAAAGTGAAGTATTCAAATAAATTGAAATGTGTGGAGGAGTTAGTATGATTAATTAGGAATTCGAATAAGCCAATGTGAAGTAAAGGAAATCGAATAAAAAGAGAAAATCATTAGAGACAAGAAGTCAAGTGGAAAATTGAAAATGACATGAGACAATATTACCTTCATTGAGGAATTAGTTACTTAAGTAATTGTAAGAATTAATTTTGGGTATAAGAAAATTTGGTTTATTTCTGTTAGAGATGTCAATGCCCCAACGGTATCATGAAGTTGAAAATTTTAGTGATCCAAATAAAATCAGATCAAGTAATGATGATGATTGTGGATGAGATCTTGAATGTAGTCAAACAGTTAAGAAGAATACTTTGAAACATTTAAGGAAAATGTGTAAATTGCATGAATGATGAATGTAAGAAGAATTTTGAGGAACTATAACCTCAATGTTAATTATGTCATTTGGATTTGGAGATTATGCAGTATATAATGAAGTTTCACATAAGAGATTAAGATACAATATGTTGTAATAGTATACGGTGGTTTTTGGTATGCAAGAGACAATTAAAGTCTTATGAGTTGATTTTGATACATGGTTTAGAAGTGTTGTGATAGTAATTGTTTTTAGGTATTGGAGACATTAGATATGCAAAGTCATTTCTAGAATGTACAAATGATGTAAGTTGAGGAAATTATTGAGTTTGGAGAATGTACAAATGAGTGCTACATTGGTAAAGGTAGTATATAATATGAACAGACAATTCTATAATGAAATAGTGCAAAGTCTGATATTGAGGATACCAAATCTAGTGCAATGAATAGTGCAAATGTTGAGTGGAATATGGGGCAAAATGAAGTGTTACTAGTTGCATTGAAATTTTAGATCAGTCTTGTTGGAAAGAACTAAGAAAGCCTTAAAGTTAAGGATTCAGAATTGTGAATTCCATAGAAGAATTGAAACGAATCTGAACTTTCGAGTGGAATCGAAAAAATGATGATTGGTGGTTGAAATAAGAAGTATGTGTACCTGATAAGGATGATTGAGTAAAGAGGTTATTAGAGAAGCACAATAACAACTTATGATATACATCCTCAAGAACATATCAAAAGGCAATTGAGGGCCAAGAATGTAGGACTGAGTGATTACATGTTTGAATTTCCAATAGTTCTAATTGTTGGGAATGTGCTTAAAGCTTATATATTTGAGTTCATAGGAATATGAGATTAGTTATAATTCAAATTGATTATAGGCATTACAATCGTGACCATAATGGCATTATTAGAACGCAGTATTGGGCATTGTATGATAGAAAGGTGGTCATTCACCCTTATATTGAGATGAAGAGGGCCTAAAATGGTATAAGGCCAAAATAAATGTGAGATACTGTTAGTGAGTGAGATGAATCTGAAATAAGAGTAAGTGATTTATGAAAGATAGAGTTAGGTGGATCAACACCTGATATAGTGAAATGGACATAAGAGTTGAATGTATTAGCACTGAAGAGAAGTGAATTGTCAAAGGAGAGATGAAGTGTTTTTGTGGGTACCACCTTGGCAAGGTGTGCTCAGATTTGAAGAAAGGATAAGTTAAGCTATATGAATTGGTCTGTATGAAGATTATTGTGAGTTAGTGTTATTGGTGAAAGATGGCTTAGATCCATAATAATATGTGATATATGAATAGGTTCTGACATAATGGTATGATAGACAAAGATAAATTGATAGCATACGAAGTAAAAGTTGGTGAGTAATCTAAAATATACCGATGAAATAGTCAAGATAGTGTGATAGATGAATCAGTGATTAAAGGAACTATTGAGTTATCAGGTGTGGTCATTTGGAAAAGAGTATTTGAGTGATGAAGTTTATGGGAGATGGAGAAGCATATGATGAATTAATACCTCTACCGTATTGATCAACCAGATGGAAATTTTGAGGACGAAATTTATTAAGGGAGAAGAATTATAACATTTCGTCCCCATATTAAGGGTGAGGACCTGAAAGTTCAGTACACAGGAGCTCAAAGCGAGATTAAGGAAATGCATTTTCTTTCTCATGCATAATGTTAGCATATATGCACACAAATATTGAATGTTTATGCATAAAAAAGTGGTACATGCATTCATTGACAACTTTTGGGTATAATTGATGTTAAATGTGATTTTTTTGAAAATGAGAAGTAGAAAGGGTTGAAAGAGTGATCTTGGTATGAGTTTGTGATAAGGAAAGATTTGGAAACAAAAATGGTGCTTGATCTGGAAAATGTTCACCGAGTGTGTTACGGTCTGTTAGCCATAACATTTTATTTAGTTATCCAAATAAGACGGTTCTTTGTTTGGATTAAACTAGAAACATATGGCTATATTTCTTATAAAGACATCGAATTTCAATTCTATCTCTAAGAGTCTCAAAATTTTCATAAAGTTGAGAACTGGGTGCAGTACATTGGGAGCTGAGTATAAAATTCGTGTTCGGGAGAAAATCTAGATTAATCTAGATAGATTTTGGCAAAGTTGCCTTCTTGAGAGTTGTAGATCTTTATGTAATCTTTCCAACGGTATATAGTATGAAAATTTTGGACATCTAAGTCAAAAGTTATGATCTTTATAAGTGGAGATGCTTTGGAAGCAAAAGTAAGACGATGCAAAAGTGAGACGAAGCAGAAGTAAAACGATGCAAATGAAAGAAGGAAGGAAACTTCGTATTAGTTACTGTTCATCCACGACGAAGTTACTATTCATCCACTTCGACTTAGTTACTGTTCATCTAAGACGAAGTTATTGTTCATCCTATCATCTTAGTTACTGTTCATCTAAGACGAAGTTATTGTTCATACTATTGTCTTAGTTACTGTTCATCTAAGACGAAGTTACTGTTCATCCACTTCGTCTTAGTTACTGTTCATCTAAGACA
This sequence comes from Erythroxylum dillonii, assembly GCA_032467995.1. NCBI lineage: Eukaryota > Viridiplantae > Streptophyta > Magnoliopsida > Malpighiales > Erythroxylaceae > Erythroxylum > Erythroxylum dillonii. The sequence goes on from JANKYE010000225.1 coordinate 8,791,836, forward strand.
AAATTACTGTTCATCTTCTATCTTCTGTTTCATTTTTTATCCTTCAAGAGATAGAATTTGTCTTTGAGGTCTTCACAAAAGTTGTAGATCTCAAAGTTCTCTTCTCAATAGTCTAAAAACGAGATCAATCCAACATTGTTTGTGAAAGTTATGGAAATCGCGCCAAAATAGGTTCAATTTGATTGAGGACAAAAACATGTTTAATTCTTTTGGCCATAACTTCTTCTCTAGACACTCAAATGACTTGATTCTTAAATCATTGAACTCGTAAGACATTGTTCTACATCTCTACCAAAAATCATAGTCATCTGAAATGAAGTAAGAAAGATTGAGTGAAAAAGGTGGGATGGAAACAGTGTGCATACTCCTAAATAATGTGAACTGGTGTTGTTCTACTGAACATACTTTAGTATTTTGATGATTTTGGGATCTGTAGAGCTCTAAATAAGATGATTTTTAATTTGTGGTTAACTAGAGACATGGAGCTACAAATGGTATGAAGAAATTGGAATCTAATTCTGTCTCTAAGATGTTTAAATTTCATATGGAAATTGTGCATAATATACTGTTTTGGGCAGGAGCAGTACAAAAATGTTTGAAGTATATCTTTTGAATCATTGAACCAAATGGAATGATTTCAGTGGCATTAGAAACTTACGACAATGGGGGACATATTTCTGGAAGGAAGTGTTATGTTAGATTGTTCAAGGGTACTGTTGGCAAGACACTTTAGTATAAAAGACATAAGGCATAAATGAAAGGGCAAATGGGACAATTCTTAATCATTAAGGGCATAATTGGAAGAAGAAGTGTTGCCTGGCTTATAAATGGAGAAGAAAAATGTGAATGAGAGGATTCTAGAGAAGCAAAATGTGTGGATGAGAAAAGAGATAAGAGAGAGAGAGAAAATATGAAAAAAAAAGAAGGAAAGAGAGAGATTTTGAAGTTGTTCAAGAAGAGAAAAAGTAAGAAGAAGAAAAGAGCTTCCATTTGAGCTAAAGATCTCCTCATTTGGTGAAGAATCAAAATTAAACAACTGCATACGAGCGTATCCAGAATTTGGAGAGCATACTGTGAGTAGACCAAGATGATCTCATTTTATTATTTGTTATTTGAATTTTGTATTAATTGACTACTGAATCGTTATATGAATGTGATTGATTGTGATGGTTTCCGGATAGAAGGTCTGACGAATGTGAAGTATTAATGAAATATTGAAGTGCTACTTATATGTAAATGAGATGAAATAAGTGTGCATAATATGATTGTTAAATGCTAGACCCCGGTCCGATGACAATTATGTTTTGAATGTGCATTTGCATGTAAATGAAAAGTGATATTTAACTCTCATGTTGAACGCCGGATTATGGTCCGATGATATGTGAATGTGAGTGAATGTGGATCATGAAAATGTGACTGATGCATTTCATTTCATGAATGCATGAAACAAAATGGGGTTGTCACTATAGTAGTCACCGATTAGAGCTTAAAGCTCAATAAGTGAAAATAAGCCTCAAGCTCAAAAGTGATTCAGAGCCTCAGGCTCAACGTTTAATGAGCCCTATATGGAACAATTAACAATGAGCCTGGTATCTAATGGATACGAGACAGTTTAAGCATTCAATTACAACAAAGTAACAAATAAAAAGTGAGTCTCGTCCGCATTGCATATGCATAATATGATGATTAAGAGTATTGAATGTGAAGTGTGAAATTGAATGTGGAATGTGAAATGTTGTGAATGTGAAATATGTGATATGTGACTGGGTGAGCCATCGATAATGGTCACTCATTGAGTTCGCAAAACTCACCCAAAATTTGCAAATATTTTTCAAGATTCAGAAGAATACCCCGTTAGGCTAACGGGAGTATACCTACAACTTTCAAGTAAAGGATAGAGGTCGGGATCAATTCGCGTCTGCATTGCGTTTCTCTACTTTGTATTATATTGTATAAATTTGTATTTCTAAATGACTCGAGTGTTTTGTATTTGTGAAAGGGCTTGAATGGCTATTGAAAATTGTGTTAATTGAAAATGTTTATGAATTAATGTGAGCCCAATTTGAGTATAGATTTTCACATATTGTGATGTGATTTTAAAAAAAAGTATGTATATCGATTTCTAAACAATTGAGTGTTTAACACGCCACCCTCGCGAGGCACAGACTTAGATATCACCATCGATATCGGGTTCGGGTCATTACGGAAGTGGGGTGCTACACAAACAGACTGATTCTCTGCATATGCTAGCACAGAAGCATATTGAAGAGATAGTGAGATTGCACAGAATTTCGGACTCTATAGTTTCTGACAGAGATCCTCGATTTACTTCGAGATTCTGGGGAAGTTTACAAGAGGCTCTGGGAACCAAATTGAACTTTAGCCCTGCTTTTTATCTTCAAACAGATGGTCAATCTGAGAGGACCATTCAAACCCTTGAGGGAATGCTCAGGGCATGTGTGATGGATTTCAGGGGTGCTTGGGATGAACACTTGCCATTGATCGAATTTGTTTATAATAATTTATACCACTCGAGCATTCAGATGGTTCCTTACGAGGCTTTGTATGGAAGGAAATGTAGAACTCAGATATGTTGGGATGAAGAGGAAGAGAGGAAACTGATAGCACCAAAATTACTTCAGATGACAGTCGACAAGGTTAATTTGGTTAAGCAACGACTGAAAGCAGCAAAGGATAGAATGAAAAGCTACACTGACGCACACCGGAAGGAAATGGAGTATGAAGTGGGTGAAAAAGTTTTCCTTAAGACATCTCCTTTGAAAGGAGTTATGAGGTTTGGTATGAAGGGTAAGTTGAGTTCAAAATATGTGGGACCTTATGAGATTCTTGAGAGAATTGGCCCGTTAACCTATAGGTTGGCACTGCCACCGGAATTATCACAAATACATGATGTCTTCCAAGTTTCCATGTTGAGGAGGTATAGATTAGATCCTACTCATATTATTCAGACCACTGAGGTTTAGTTGAGAGACGATCTGACTTATGAGGAGACTCTAGTGGAGATTTTGGACACTAAGGAGAAGGTCCTAACGAATAAGACAATTTAGCTAGTCAAAGTTCTGTGGAGAAACTATGCTGTGGAAGAAGCTACGTGGGAGCCCTTGGAGGCCATGAGGGAAAAGTATCCACACCTCTTCGAAAATTTAGGTAAGAATTTCGAGGACGAAATTCTTTTAAGAGGGGAAGAAATATTAGCCTCTGAATTTTTTTCATGATAAATAGGCATGATTAGATTAATTTTGGGATATTGCTAGATTAATTTATTTTGGAATTAATTAGCATACTAATGTGAGTAAGATGATATGATGTAGGTAAATTGAATTAAAGTGTTAGGATGGTAAGTATGTATAAAGGGCATTGTTGGAAGATCACTTAAGTTGTAAAGTTTTAAGGCATTGAAGGAAGGCCAAGTTGGTCATTTTAGCTTCATTAAAGGAAGGAAAGAAGACTTGTCTTGCATTTGAAGAGGGAAAAAATTAGAGAGAGAGGAGGGAGAGAGTGTCATTGGAAGGGAAAGAGAGGAGAGAAAGAAAGCTAAGCTAGGTCTTGATTTTTCATGGTCGTAAGGAGTGATTTTGAAGTTTGTTCAAGAAGGAAAGAGGAAAAGGAGGATTAGAGCTTCCATTAGAACCAAGAAACAAATTGTTTGGTGAAGATTCAACGTAAGTTTGTATTTAATCTTTGGATTTCTAGAACGGATATTGGTTTAAAGAGCTTTGGAAATGCATAGGTGTGAGTATTATAGGATCAATTTCATGCATTTGGTTCTTTGGGTTTGTCAATTTTAATGTCTATTGATTTGGGATTTTTGTAAATGTTGAAGAAAATCAAGAGAGGCAAGAGGAGCAAGAAGAGAAACACATTTGAGCAACTTTTCAAGCAAGAAAACTAAGGTGGGTTTCATTTTTATAATTAAGTTAATAAGCCATAAATGTTCTTTCAAATGTATGGAATTAAATGATTTCCAACTACCTTGAAAATGTGCATTTATTGTTCTTTAAGATGGTTTGAAAATATGCTATAAGTTTTTGTATATGAATTTTGTGAATGAATTTCAAGTGAACGAGTCGATCGTCAAGGCATCACTCCAACTTGCATGTTTTGTTCTTTTAAAGCTAGTTTTTGTAAAATAATGCTTTAGTTACATTTTGAGAAATTGTATTTCTTGTCACATTTGTATTTTGGATTATGTTGTAAGGTGGCTCAAAATGCCCACTAAAGCGTTGTAAAACTCTTATTTTGATGTGAATGAAATATATATACATTATGGTTGCTTATGGCATTTCATGTTTTTGCATTGCAAATGTTAAGTGTTCATAGGGGTAGGATTTGTGTTCTGGATTTGAGAGAAAAACTGCACTAATATAGGGTGAATTTAATCAATTTATCTTCGTAGGAGTTGTAGATTGTCCTTCTAGTTTTCCAACGCTATAAAGTATGCAATTTTTGGATGTCAGAATTGAGAGATATGATCGTTTGAGTAGGTGATGTTGCTTAGGTTATGCATCTCGAATAATTAGAGTTTGTGGAGCGATTTCGCACTAGGATTGCTAGATTTGGCAAGATTATGAGTAAAAGGAATGCTATGATAGGTTTAGGACCCTTTGGAGGGGTCTTGGAGGGTGAAAATTTAGTTTCACCCAAAGGTTATACAGCCTGCCCGTGTAAAATCACACAGATCGTGTGTTTCCAGCGCAGGAGCACAATTTCACCCGAAGGTTACACGGCCTGCCCGTGTTGGGTTACACAACCTGTGTATTTTGACCCTCCAAATGACAGAATTTCATTTTTGGGTCTTCACTAAAGTTGTATCCCTAGAAGTCTTCTTTCAAACCGTCTAAAAATGAAGTCATTCTGACATCCTTAGTGAGAGTTATGGCAATTGCGCCAAGGCATATACAATGTGAGTAAGGACAAGAACATGTTGGATTCGTTTGGCCGTAACTTCTTCGTCCGACCTCCGATTGAGGTGCTTCTTGAAGCTTTAGATTTCTAACACATTTTCCTACCATCCCACAAAATTGACTACCATTAGTGTTGAATTCAAAAAGATTGATGGAAGAAAAATGAGGGATTGTTTGGGAGAGCATGTTTGGGCCATGAATATCCTTTGGTTTCTTAAGCATATCTTAAGCTATAGAGCTCTGATTGAGGTGGTTCTTGCTCCAAAATAAATTAGAGATTAAGAGCTACAAGAAGTCAATTGTGATTGTTGTGTTTCCATTTTGTGTGATTGCCTTTGTAGCTTGAGATGTTATACGAATGATGAGGAACCGATCATGGCTAATGAGGGTACATTGGCATAACCTTACAAAGAAACCCGCTCACATTCTATGGTTCAGGATAGTTGGGCTCTAGAAATAGGGCCCAACACACGGTGAGCCTTGACAAAAGCGAATCCAATTGGAAGCAAAGACAACCCTGATGAATTAGGACAATGGTACGATGGTGAAGTGCCTATCAATATAAAGACTTGCTACCGTCTTCAAAAGCTAACTAAGGAGTCTCCGAAGAAACCACTCATGGAGGAGTGCCAACAGACTAATTCGACGAGAGCATCGAATCCATCTGGTGGGGGTGGATTGTTAGACCCTTAAACTTCGAGGTACTTCTCAGCGACCTTCACGATGTGCCTTAGGAGGAAGGTTAGTTAGATTACACACATGATGGAGGCATGCGAAAATACTAAGGCAAACATAGGCGAGTGGGATCAGACTTGATGTAAATTTTGGTAGTCTCAGACCTTATAGAGATTGACTCGACCCAAGCTAAGGACTTGATGGACCAAGGACTTGGGCCATGCTGGGATGAATGGACCACGACTAGCAGACTTGTTGTGGGAAGCATTGGATCATGTCAGTGTGCTATGTGGGCTTCGGCAAGATCACACTGCATCATCAATGGATTGAGATCGTGGATGATGTGGCGACAACTAGGAGTTAGAGTTGCAATAAGACTGAACATTTGAAGATAGTGAAGATCTTCGAGGATAAGGGTGTTAGCTTCTCATTTGAATGTAAACTCTATCTTTCTGTTATCTTATAGATTCTATCTTATCAATTAGAGTCTTATTTAGCAGGAGGTGTCATCCAATTGGTCCGTATGATATAATCTGATAGAGATAGACATAATCTTAGCACAATCTTAGACATTTTAGTTTAAGTGAGATTCTGAATGTAACTTGGCTTCCAAGTTAGAGTGTCTATATATTAACTCATTCGAGTTTTGCTCTCTTCATTCAGTCAGGGAAAATATTCCTTGTATTCTTTTGAGGGAAAGTAATATAAAGGTTAGTTTTACCGTATCCCTCTTGTTTCCTTATTGCCTTTATTTTCTTATTGCTTCCATAGCATTTTTTTTCTTTGAGTGTGCGAAGTAAACACTTCAAGGATCGTTGAAGGTTAAAGTCTTGCTTAAGCAGACCTAAGTAAAACTGTCGTGTAAAGGGTGTTAACAATCAATTTCGGTGTAAGGTCGAGTCTCAAAGTGACACGACATGATGAGCTTTAAGATATTATATTTTACGCAGTTTGACTAATTGATTGTTTATTTGGTGATGGTGATTCTATAATGTATTCATACTACAGGATCTAGCTCATGTTGACATCAGGATTCCTATCTGTGGAGTTGGTGGAGCTAGGGACGGCTATTAATTAGCCAGGTGACGTGCAATATATTTATATAAATCGTGGAACTTCTGAAAATCAACAAGTTGACATGCTTGATGACAATTTCGCTTCATTATATATTTTGGATGGAAATATTAGCACATTGACGTCGGTCCTTGATGAACTTGGACTTACGTGTCATTGACAAGTTGAAGAAAAACATAATCATGACCTAAGAAAACATTGTTAACTCTTCTTACTCTCATTAATTAGTGATTGATTTCCATACTAGCATACATTTCAATAAGGTTTGTACCATTTCTAACGAGAACAATGGGCATGGACTTTGACCTCTTCTTCACCAATCCCATGAAATCGTAAAAAAAGTAAAGGCATGGTTCTTTAATAGGTTAGAAGCATGCTCTTTCGTGGATCATTTAGCCATATGATTGACGATCTCCCACTACATCATATATTTTTGTTCTAGTTGCCCTAATTGTAGTGGGATTGTAATCTTGAATACCTTAGCATTAGTGACTAGATTAATAACGGAACTTGGAAAGTAAATATCCACTTATAACGGGACTGTAATTTTAAGCATTTTCTTCTCTTTTCTCCTGGTAATTGGAAGTCATGCCAAGCACATCACGAGTTGGTGGATAATCAATAGCAGCCTCCGCCCATAATTGCCGAATCCTTGGCCTAAAAGTAATGTATCTGATATGCTTGGCAAACTGATCATAAAAGTTGCTTCACTTTCGTGACCATTCAGACTCTTAAGCTTCTTTAGCCATAAGATGTCTCTTTTAAATGATTTCATACCTATTCCTGTCCTGTCAACAATTTTAGAGGAGTGCAAATATAAATATATCATAAGTCGCCTTACTCCCAATTTCCACGTCGTTGAATTGATTTTGAGGTCGAATCCCTCGTAAATAGGAAATAAGAAAAGATCATATAGAATTTTCATTGCACATCAATTTCTTTGGATCACATTCATAGGTTGCTAAAAAAGAACGTAAACTAATTTCAACTTAAGAAGTAATTATTTTTCGTAAAAATTCTCAAAACTTCACCCAACTCCCTTACGTTAAATGAGATACTTAAGAATATTTATATGGAGTATGACATGTTGCCAATATAAATACTGCAAAAGCTTATGCTTCCTATATAATTGGTGGTGCAATTTACATTGAACATATACTATTAATTTGTACTATGAATTCATCTTTCCATTTACTTGGGGAACAATGGAAACAAATTTGATGGAGTCCTGTGGTAAACATACAAAACAAGAAGCAAACGGTTGCCAGATCGACAATGATGGGAGCATTACGTAACAAGAACATAATTTAGTGGTTTTTGGCATCGGATTTGGGAAGAGATAAACACAATGTGTGGTGAGGTCAGGGTGACTAGCACTGAAGTAAGGAGGCAATAAACGCAGCTAAGTCATCAAGCCCTTTTCACAAATAATCTTTTGGAATCGCTTAACATAAAGTCTTAGTCCTTAGTTGCTTTTTCGTTTGAATTTTCTCCTGTTTTCTTGTAGCAGTATTCAATCTGTTGATGTTTAGCTAGACCCATGATAAGATCAATTTAAGGGTCGCTTTCGATTTACTGAAAAAAAATGTAAGCGACGTTAGCTGCTTACTATATCAACCATATTTTTTCCTCTAAAAAAATACAAAAAGTCTAACAAGGCATAAACTCCTTCTCATCTTTTGGTTGGTGAAAGGGGGCATAAATTGACAAAGTAGTGCCTGTTGCTATCAGTTTTACCTTTTTTGTTATAATTCCTATATATTTCATTCCTTGTGTGTGTGTATATATATATGTGTATATATGTCTGTAAAGGATAGGTGAAATTGACTTATTTGTCTATCTGTTCACATTTTGACCAAGTGTATGAAGTGAGATACTTTTAAATCTTTTCAATTTTGATTATAACATGATATTTTTCTAATGTTAAAAGGTAATTCCTATAAACACTGCATATCAGAAACAGCCCATATATAATTCCCCTAGTCCTACCACCAAATTTTTTTTTAGGATTAATTGCGTGATTAGTTTCTTATTGATAAGTCTTTCAACTAATTAAGAAAATCAATCTTGTAAATTTACTGGTCATCAACTATTTCTTACAGTAAGTTCAATATCAAATCATAGTTATGAACATTCATAAACACAATAAGAAACGTGTACGCTAATTTCCATAGGATGTTCAAAATATCTCCCATGAAATGGGGCAGTACTTCTGGGGAGCGGGTTTAAGAGGATAAGAAATGTAAGGTATCTATTCGTCCATATATCTTTGATGATTAAAAAGAAGTAATATATATAAATAAAGAATACAAAATTTTATTTGATTAGACTAATTGATGTAACTTAGAAAGGAGACATAATTTTTATTACTGTAAAAAAAAGACGATATAAAAAGAATTATGATAATTACCACAACTTACACAGTTTTTAATAAGGTTTTTATTATGTACCCAAAAAAATAAGGTTTTTATTAGAATAACATGTAAAAAGTCTAATGAAAGTAAAATTTTAAATTACTGATATTCCCTTTTCAATGACATTTAATATCACTGAAAGTCTATTTCAATAGATGCCTAGTACAAAAAAATCCGATTTCACTAGAATCTTAAGATTATTGAAGTTCTATTTTACTGGAATTTAAGACTTTAATTACCCGATGTCTAAACAAGAAACAATGCCTCCTGCGCAATTCTCCAAAGGCTTCAAGTTATATTAGGGGCGTTTGGTTCTATTTCTGTTTTTCTGTTATAGTTTTCGGTTTCCGTTTTCGATTTTTTTGTTTCTGTTTTTCTTTCAAATAAAAACAAAAACCTGTTTGGTTGTTAATATTAATATAGCTGTATTTTTA
>JANKYE010000225.1:8806883-8818090 GCA_032467995.1 Erythroxylum dillonii
AATTTCCTCTAAAGAACTCAATGTACATGAATTTGAAAGTTGGAGTTCTCTTATAAGATGTAGATTACTTCCTAATTACCACTAACTTTATATGTGTAATATCACCACTACTCACTTTTAAATCCTTGATTGATTACATTACAATGTAATTATCACATCTAACAAAACTTTGTACAATATACAATTTCCTCCTCTCTTCTCACTTCCTTATCCTTTTCTGTATCCATCATCAATGTCTCCCTATGCCTTGGAAAGTAGTCTATCATTTACATCTATCATTAATGTCATTTTACACCTTAAGATTAGTTTCTCAATATACAAAGCAGTACACAAATCCAACAATTCACAAATCTAAAAGGAATCCAACAATTCACAAATCTAACAATACACAAATTATCCAGCATCGTTATGAGTTGTTCAGTGAATCTAAAAGGATTTCATTTGAGATATGCACGGAGTACGAACACATACACTGGAATAATCAATCGAAGACAAATAAAATCTAACACCATTTACCTATAAATCTGAACTAATGATACTTACACTTGTATTTAGTCATTACAAACATATATCTTGATATCGTTGGAATTAAAACACAAAAAGATGATGACAATGTACCTGAAGTAGATCTGATGAAGACGGCGAGGAGGCACGGTCTGACGATGACAACGATGACACGCGGCGGCATGACGTGGAGGCACAGTCGGACGACGAGAGGTGCGGTCGGACAGCAACGACAGGAGAGAAACAAGGCTGCGGGTGAAATGGAAGAGAGGAAATGGGGGAAGACGTTGCAGAGGATTAACCTTAAATTAAAACGACATCGTTTGGTATTAAGCCAAAAAACGTTTTCGTTCTTTTTAAAACGTTGAAATGGAGGCAAATGACGACGTTTAAGACTAAAATTTACCAACGATATGGCCGTTGGTAAAGCTTTCTTTACCGATGGGTATTTCTTACCGTCGCTATATTCTATCGAAAAGTTTTCTCAGGTTGATTTCCCTTTATATTTACCGACGAATTTTCGTTCCGTTGTAAGTTGAAATTTGTGCCGAAAATTTTACCGACGGAACATAATTTTCCGTCGGTAATTATCAGCGGTTCCGTTTCTATCAGTAATTGTCGATCGCTTAAAACTAATTTTCTTGTAGTGAACCTAAATCTTAAGCATTGTTTGAAGTATCATCATATATTAGCATTCTGCATGCATGTCTCTCACAATGCTCGTGGACCAACATTTGCCGAAAATATACAAACCACTACCTTATGAGTTTTGTCGCCTCATGTTATCATCTGAAGCTATATCAGACAAGTCTTTTGAATCTTGATAGACCTAGCATTTTACCACTAATATATTAAACTATTTTTAAAAATAAAATATGAGTTTCTAGTACCAATCTTCTTCTAGGTTCTATCGAGCATTTAAGTGCCAACCGAATTCTTTTTTTTTTTATGTTAAAAGAAACATAGTCCTTGAATAAATTATTGGAATGAGTTAGTTACATATTCATTATATTTTTTTCTTTTATTACAAACCGAGCACTTCTCGAGATACATAAAACATAGAGAAATTATGTAAGTTAGATTTATCATATGAAACCTAAAGAAATCTTATTTTCTAGCTACAATAAAAACTAACCATTTTCATTACTTCTTTTCGAAAGAATGCATCGTGTTGTTCATTGATAAAACCCTTCCCATTGGTTGCAAAACAACTTCCATATTTTCAATAAAACAAAGCTAATCAAAGACAAACTATGGTCTATTGTGTTTTATTAGCTTAAATTATCCAATAGTCAATGCCATGCTTATTCACATATATCACCCGACTCCCATAAAAGCCAAAAAAACCTAATAATCTTCCAAAGTCAGGAGTGGTTACACGTAAAGTTTACCAATTCAGATGCTTTTTGTCCACTTTTATGTACCGATTAATCAACGTCAAAGATGAACAACTTGCTAAGAAAAGGACACATAACATGTGTATTAGAACAAATCACACATTAAGGTGGACAAAAGCTTGATAGCGAAATTCTGCACTTCCATACATGCCTACATATCAACAAGTAGGGACCTCTCCTGCTTTGAAGAACTGATCTATGTAAGACACTGACCCACCAAAAGAAATTATATAGAATAACACTACTATAGTATGCTTCTATTCCAGATCTTACTTTGTCTTCTCAAAAGGTACATGGAAATCTCATTCTGTCCTAATGATTCTTTTTTTGTCTGGCAATTCTTTTCCACAAAACGGACTCAGAGAAGAATTTTACCTTATATATGAAACGGAATGTTATGTCTTATAAATAAAAAATGAATCAATTAATTTTTATTTAATAATATTTTTAATTAAATTTTAAATTCTTAGACGGACAAAAACAATTATATTTTAAATCATTTAATTTATATTTTGTAGCGATTTAATCTTAATTAAATATTTTAAACTTTAAACATTTTATCTTATCAATTTAAATTTGAATTTAATTTTTAAAACATTGCTTTTTTTTACATCTTCGACGTTCCTTTTCAATTTTATCGGCAGGAAAAAATGTAAGAAAGTACAGGCCAAAAATGGTAGAATGCGTAAATCCTATATAAAGATCAAAATCTACATCACCTAACGCATGCAACCAACCAACCAGCCAGGGCCTTCCCTCATGCAATGTAATTGATGTTCTGCGTTGGCATTTTATATAGAATGGGACATAGGCTGCTGGCTGCGTTTATATTTGTTGAAATCTCAGTAATAGTGATGACTGAGAATGAAGGCCGGCCAAGTTATATTAGCTAGCTTGTCCTGATCTCTGGTCCCATTAGTAGATTCATTCAATCCTAACAACTACTTTAGAATGGTGTTGCTTATGTCTGTTACAGAAGTCCAAAAGAAACAGCGCAAACCGAGATATGTATAAAAAAGAAACAGAATCAGATAAAGCCTACCATCGAGATAACATAAATAATTGTTACTTCATGCAAGAATTTGTCTTCTTCCTTCTCAGCTTCCTAGACGTACTGTCATAGAATGCGTTACGAACTTAAATCCATGTAACTTTTCTGATCTGAATCTCATACTTATCCGACTCTAAACATATATCATATCCGTACATCATAACATCATTCGCCAAAGCTATAGTCATTTGGCTATTTTTATTATTATTTTGCTTCGACTCTACCCTTTGAAGCGAGGTAGCCGCTTCTTTGAACTCTGCCCCGTGTAAAACTATCCAGATAAGTTAGCAGCTGCCACGAAAATTTTAATAGATGTACGTGTAAGAAGCAAGTTTAGAGACTCTATTTCCGTGGAGTCACACACATTTAAAAAGTGACGCCATCCACGATGTAGTTAAGTGAATTTATTCTATAGGCTAATGTCACAATGAATATTAAAGCAGAGAGTTGTAATTCGTGTAGAATTCGATCTTAAATCAAGTCAAAGAAGCTCTGTTTTATATTGTTATCTGAACCCACAAGGCCTTGGGTTCATGTTCCCCCAAAGGGTGCTCCGATATGGGAGTGATTACGAGCAGATGACTGGGATTTCGCTGCGGCGACCACCAATTTGATGGTGATCGCAAATTTTGGTCGTGTTCGAAGAAAACTATACTGTGGAAATGCCTCGTATTTATCCCTTCAGCTTTGTAACTTACTTCGTCCTTTGAGATGGTCCACGTCAGTTAATGGTAGGTGATCAAATGCCACTCGACTTGATTATCTATCCCACCAAGCATTACTATTCGGTCTGACCTAATGGATATTTTAATCCAATATCCAAGACATTTTCGCCTTGAAACTTTCTTTGAGGGTATTAATGGTTTAAAACAAAAATGTTACCATCGGCAGAAGAGTCAAGTCAGCTTTTAATATTATTGTTTACGTTTCACATTTGAATATTTTAATATTTTGTGATGATAATTTGTACTTAGAAAGCGAAAGATGAAGTTAAATTATATGTAAAAGAACATACTTTCTCCAAGTTCACGAACTTCAAGACAACTGGACCCTGTAATAGCAATGCAGACAGTAATATGTTATTTCGTGAATTTGATTTATTGCGACGTAAAAGGGACCTAATAAAAGTTTAGTCCCCAGATTAGGTTTTCTGTCACGGTCGCGTTAAGAAAGCATGCTGTGTCCATAAACAAAAAGAATTCAAACATGGTGTGCAACGCTCTGGTTTGGCTGTCTCATCCAACTTTTCAGATGTGAAAGTTTTAGTTTGACCAGCTTAATTTTATTTGAATCCCTTTAGTTAAAGATAAATTGACTTAAAAATATATATTCATTACCTTTTTATTCGTGTTTAAATATTATTTACTAAATAAATTTTTAGAGTAATTATAGAAAGAAATCATTACCGCAATTTCAATCTTTATAAATAAATAAATAATATTATGATAAGAGTATTTTGTTGAATGCATCCAGACCAAATCCCAGATTAAACCATAAGAAATACAGTATTAAGAATTTAAAAGAAATATTTCTCAAAAAAAGAATTTAATTAAAGGAAATTAATATAAGGATTGTAAAATTTATAAACTTCAAATTCTATCATTATATGCAGACTGGTATAAAAAGAAATAACTAAAAGCTATATTTAATAATAATAATAATAATAATATAATTACTAACATAACATCATCATTAAAATCACTTTAAAACTTTTAGCGTGGTTAGATTTAAATATAACTTTCTTTTCTTTTCTTTTTACTACAAGGGAAGAAACAAAACTAGCACTAATGACGGGGTACGATACTCCTTGCACATCTTAGTGAATAAGCTCCTGGATAACCTCCTGTGGCTCTTGTAAAAGGTGCAAGTCCGGACTTAATAATCTTACAAAAGCTACCGATCTGTCGGCACATTGGTTTGTCTCGCGAAAGGCGTGTTGCAGTTAGACTTTCCAGTCACATTGCAGAAGGCCACGAATACCTACAACTAAAGAAATGTCGTCGATTAGTGTTCCTTGAGAAGTTAGATAGAATATTAATGACCTTTAGCCAATCGACTTTTATGACGACGCGTCTAAAGTTCACGTCCCAGGCCAACGTGATGTCGGAATATAACATGTGTTATTATTTTATAGATAACTAAACAAAACAATATAAAGCTTTCTATTTTGTGGAGATCTAAAGAAAATTATAATCTACGCAACTTTTTTTAATATTTTAATAAAAAGGTAATTTTCATTACTTAAATTTGATCTGAACCTGTAACTTTATAATCACAAAAGAAGCAATTTTACCGTTTACTTCAAAGCGTCAATAATATAATAATAACATGATATTATCTTCCCATCTTGAAATGCTTAAATATGAACCAGGATTTTCTTGTCATGGGTATTGCCTTTCTCTTAACTCCAAAATATCGTATTTTAGAATTTAAACACTTGATTAAGAAACATCTATCACACAAAATAGAAAAAAAATGTTATTCACCTTAATTTTTGAATTTTTAGAAAAGAAACTCAAAGGAAATTAATATAATAGTTTTAAATTTCCAAAAATTATTCAAAAATATTTAAAAGGTTGTGCTATTCTTTATAAGTAGTTGATACAATATTATGATATGATTTTTATTAAGTTTATTTTATTAAAATATAATAGGATTTTCAAAGCACATGATTAATATTGAAATTTTAAATTTTGTATTACTAAATTTTTAATCGAAGACATGTAACCATAATTTTTGTAACTTCTCGTACTAGAATTTAATGTGTTTGATAAATAGTGGCATTATTTTTTGGGTTAATTATGAAAAAAATCTCAAACTTTGCTCAATTTTACAATCATAACTTAAACTTCAAAAAATGACAATAAAATGTTAAACTTTCATTTTTTTCAATTCTTGCCCAAACTTTAACAACTGACAATAAAATTTTCAAACTTTCAATTCTATCAATTCTAACTCAAAGTTAGTGTCTATGTTAAGTTTACTATCGTGACTAGTCATATGTTCTAGAAATTCTAACTATTAATATACATCAACCAAAATTAACACAACAAATGAAGATTAATGAAACGAAGTTGTTGTTTAAAATGGAATCGTTAAATCAATTTATACAGCCTCAGTCATTTATTATCTGTTTGTTCTTTCGATGCTCTAAACCTTTTGTTTTCTGTTTGTTCTTTCGACATCCCAAACTACTCTCACATTACAGTTTACTGCACTAGCAAGTTCTTTGTTTTTAGTTCATTCTCTCGATATCCTTAGAATGAAGGCATCGGGACTGCATAATATGAAAATGAAAGGGGTGAGAGGGTTGAGAGAACAAACTGAAAATAAAAGAAAAAACTGAAATCAAAATGTGAGATTGTTGGGGGTTGCGTAATCTGATTTAGTTCATTTTTAAACAACGATATGATTTTAATTATGTGATTAAACGAAATCGTTTCATTAATTTTCATTTGTTGTGTTAAATTTGACTTACGTGTATTAATAGTTAGAATTTTAGAAACACGTGACAAGTCACATCAGTAAACTTAACAGAAACATTAACGTCTAGTTATAATTGAAAATTTTTTAAAATTTGAACATTTTATTGCTGCTTTTTTAAGTTAGAATTAAAAACAATTGAAAGTTTGAACATTTTATTTTCACGTTTTGAAGTTTAAGCTATAATTGAAAATAATTAAAAGTTTGAGTATTTTATCACCACGTTTTGAAGTTTGAATTATAATTAAAAAATTGAGCAAAGTTTGAGATTTTTTTATAATTAATCTTTTTTTATAACTATTTTCGTGATAATAGAAATGGACAAATCATAATGCGTTTACTTAATAGTGTAATACACTTCGATTTTTATTGTCACCTTTATGATATAACAAAATAAAAGGGTTGTTATTTTTTATTAAAGAGAGAAGCACAAATTTAAAAAAAAAACTAGTCTTTTAAAGATTTGAAAAGCTGTTTGACGATTTCTAACTTTTGAGATTAAGGATTGTCTAGTACTTTTCATAATTAAGTGTTAAGCTTTAAGAATGGAGCACTGATTGTACTTGAATACCAATTGACAGTTTTAAGAGCAAGTTATAAAGTTCGTTGACGTTTAGGATAGTTATTCCTTATCAAGTACAAAACCTTATTATCAAGTAAGAGTACCAAAAACCTTATGTTTGATTCCTTAAAAAAAACAAATATTTGTGAATTTTTTGAATAAGATTTGATTGATCATAATTTTAAAAGATTTTTCATGTTCAGACAATGAAAGGGATATAAATATTCAACAATAGGAATATAATTTTTTTCATTTAAGTTATTTAGAAACAACTTTTCTCTTAGTTAAAGGTAAAATCACGTATTACTAGACTTTCATAAATTTTACGTAAAAGCCAAAATTTTATTAAATTGTTGTTGATTTTGAAGTACAAAATTAAGATTAAAAAAAAAACTAACCAATGACTCGTTAAATTGAAAGAGAAGAGAAAAGAGGGTTGCATAGATAGGGGTAGGTAGGGCTAAAGGAGGAGAGGAGATTATAATTTAATTAAAATTAGCGTCTAAGAAAAGATAATTGACAAATTAGTAAAGGAGAAAACAATATTAATTTGGAGAGCACTAAAAAATGTTGAGCACAACGGGTGTATTTTGTTAAAAAGAAAAATAAAATGAGTAAAATGGACACATAATGTTTAACGTGGTTCACCTTTAATTTTGAGTTATATTTACGGACAAAACTTAAAATATTTCGTCCACTGTTATAAATAATAAAATACTACCTTTAAATTCTTAAAAAAAACTTCTGCTATAATTGCGGTTTTCATTACTGTGAGCCTGTAGAAAAATCTTGAATTCAAAATCTCCCAATTTTCTATTTGACCTTATTTCAAATAATTAAAGATCGTATATGATAAAATGAGCTAAGACTCAGACTAGGCTGAGACAAATAACACATGTAAATGTTCAAATGACAAAAGGTTCAAGTATTAGTGATACCAACCAAAACGCATAGGTGTCAATGTAAACCAATCCCAAAAATTGACAATATGGTTTTGGACTTCGTCAATTGAGGCGGAATTGAATGAGACTTCTGCGATCTTTCAATTGTCCAAATTTTCTGGCAATCCTTTCGTCCACCACTTGCTCAATAAAACTGAAAATTTCCTCAATTTAATGTAAACTAAATAATTTTTATTAGTGCCGTAGAGGATTGAACGAGCTAAGGTTTAAAAACTTTTTCCCCACCGACTAACTTTATGAGATGCTGACGTTTCATTTTTTAATTAATTTTGTAAGGACTCAATTGATAATTAATGATTAATCACAAAATAATTTTCTAATTTCGTAAACACAAAAAGAGTTGTTGGATCCATCCATTTCGCTAGTTTCGTCGTCAAGAACTTGTTGAGTATTTTTTACTTTTTTTTTACGTAAAGTTGGGTAATAATTAATTATATTTTTTATTTTTTAAATAACTTATCAATTAAGTTACGTAATTTAATCCAGATAAAGATAATAAAGTAGCTTAATAAATGATCTAAATTAATAGGTCGAAGTCCAGATAGAAAATAGATTCCGATCAGTGTAGACTGGACTCATATCAAACATGTGATAGGAAAGCTTGTTATGGAAGCTATATATAAAAGTTAAGGTCTCTTTCAGTTGCTCGTGTCAATTGTAAGCATAAGGATTTTCTAACCCGTTAAGAGAGCTTACGCTTTGACAAAATTGTAGAAAGACATTGATCGTGTCTTGGTGAGCAGTTCTAGCGAAAACGACGGTGGATTCATACTCGTTTTTACTTCGAAATACTCGTTTGAAGTTATAGAACCGAAATCAGATATT
Organism: Erythroxylum dillonii; assembly: GCA_032467995.1. Taxonomy (NCBI): domain Eukaryota; kingdom Viridiplantae; phylum Streptophyta; class Magnoliopsida; order Malpighiales; family Erythroxylaceae; genus Erythroxylum; species Erythroxylum dillonii. Next base: position 8,815,668 of record JANKYE010000225.1, read on the forward strand.
TTACGTATTTCTTCGTTTCTTGTCTTTTCACGTTCGATCCAGGGTATATAACTAAGGTATCGTTACGTGTTACAGGACTGTGATCTGGGTTTTGACTTTTGAGGGTTTATATCCACATGTTTACAATGACTAGTCTTCCAATTAGTTTTTAATGGCTTTGTCCAACAACAAGAAGAAAAAACTCAAACATTTTCACATGTGCTACAATGGTGAGTCCTCTAGGTTACTGTTAGACCCTTAAATTTCGAAGCGTTTCTCAACGACTCACGATGTATCTTAGAAGGAAGGTTAGCTAGATTACACGTATGAAAGAGGCATGCGAAAATAGTCAAAATACTAAGAAAAACATAGGCGAGTGAGATTGAATTTAGTATGAATTTTGGTAGAATCTCGGATCTTATAAAGATTGACTCAACCCAGGATAAGGACTTGGCCATGCTCGGATGAATAGATCACGACTAGCAGATTCGTTGTGAATAACATTGGATTAGGCCAATGTGTTATGTGGGCTTCGGTAAGAACACATTACATCATCAACGGATAGAGATCGTGAGAAGATCTTAAATGATATGACAACAACTGGGAGTTAGAGTTGTAGTAGGACTCAACATCTGAAGATAGTGGAGATCTTAAAGGATAAGGATACTAGTTTCGAATGTAAATTATATCTTTCCGTTATTTTGTAAATCAGTTAGAGTCTTATTTAAATGGGGTGTCATCCAATTGGTCTACAAGATATAATAGATAGAAGTTGGTTCAGCCAGATTCTGTTGGGGTTGAAAGTTACTGCTTGGGTCCATAATTCTGTGTGATCTCAACTGCTGAATATCTGCAAAACAAATAAAGGCTCGCCGGGGATTGGTTCCCAGAAGGCCCCTTCGACGCACAAGTTAGTCTTTTGAGGAAGATTTGGCTGCTGATAACAGAGGAAAAACTAGGGTAGTAATCTCGTACCTTTATCATGGTAGAATAGTACCTTATATATGACGTGGACCCTAGGTTTAGGTCTTTACGTAGATCTTTATGTTTGCATGGGAGACTAACGCCTGATAGGTCGTGGATGTGTGGAGATGGGCCTGGGCCTAGCACAACCGACCCAACCATAAGCCCCCTACTCCTCGATTCTGAGCCAAGGGAAGGGTCGAAGGAGTACTTAAGTATTATTCAACGTATCCAGGGTAGGTCGTGCTAGGCCCGACCGATCGATTATGTCTTGATGCGTCGATCGAGCAGACACGATGACTCGATGGACTGATCTAAGGTAATGACAGAATAGATTGATCGGCTATAACGGTTTGGCAGGTCGACCGGGTGTAGTGATGAGGTCGATCGGGCAGGCTTAGTGACTGGACCGATCAAAACCGATCGACTAGGCGGCAGGGCTTAAATGAAGCACTAAGTGTAATTATTGCTATCGGTCCGTATTTTCCGGACGCCGTTCAAAATTCTGAGAGACGCGTCCCTTTAACTGCCGCACAGTTGTCACGTGTTGTCACGCGTGTCCCTTCGTCTGCCTCGCCGCTTCGGGCCTTTAATGACCTTAATTTCTCGTCACTTAGATCTTTCCACGTGTTCAGCTTCGGTTCGGATTGTTACAATGTGTTCGACATCGATTGGTACTCCCGTTCTGTTGATACTATAAATTTTGGAGTTGACGATCTTTCTTCATTCTGCGTTGTTTGTCCAGCTTCTATCCTCTGTATTTTCGTCTTTGCGATTACCATAGTGTATCTTCCACTGTTGTCCTCTTCATCCGAAAGTGTCTTGCCCGTAATTGGGCCGCCAAAGGCGGCGGCGGAAATGGCTGAGGTGCCGGAGAAGGTGAGGGACAAACTGAAGGCTGAGAACAGGCTAATGGAGTTGCGAAGTTCTGTCCGGGGGGAGAGGATTGACGCAGTCGGAAGGAGCGGCACCTAAACGAGGAGTGCTTAGAATTCGCTTGTGATTTGTCTCTTCCCCTCTTGAGGGATTACCACGATGCTTACGTCTCTGACGGGTCGGACGGCTCGTCGTTTGAGGATTATGCCGAGTTGTTGCTTTCATTCGAGCTCGGCCTTTTTCTGGAGAAAAAGAGGGAGATAGTCGAAAGAGAACGTGGGTAGTTCCGGATGAAGACCCGCTGTGATGAAAATTGTGGGCTTGTAAAGAATTTGACTGTCATAGGACTTGTTAGCACAAATATATCAGAACCTATAATGGACAGATTGTTTGACTTTGGCATGAAGAAGTTCATTGACGATACTTCCAGTAGACTGGGTAGGAAAGATAATATTCCTAAATAGAAAAGCCCATCTGGTCGGGCTTGTGACCAAGATAAACTTATTGGAAATAAAAATTTTACTTTTCTCCTTCACTGTCTTCTCAATTTTGTTGGATGACGCCTTAAACTATCATTGGCTTTGTATGAGAGATTGCCTTCTCAA
>JANKYE010000225.1:8843303-8864400 GCA_032467995.1 Erythroxylum dillonii
CTTTAAATTTTATCTAATATATAATTATCATTATTAATAAAAAAATATAACTATATTAATATTAACAATTATTTTTATTTAAAAGAAAATTAAAAACTAAACAAAAACTAAAAAAAAGAAGTGAACCAAAAGTACGTCTAAAAGTAAAAGTAACGCAAAATCCCTTATTATTGTTATTTATATAAAATAAAGCAAGAGAAAAATAAAAGGGATGAATATGGACCACAATTTAGGCCGTCAGATCACATATGATTTATTAATATTTACTAATTTCGGATGAGATCTCATCCACGCGTACTTTAAATAACATAAAATTGATACAGAAGATCCGACGAAAAGGATCTCATCCCTTATTGGCCTAGGCTTTCGGTTTTCGTATAATTGTAATTTGTTAAAATAGTTGAATTGTATAAAAGCAAAGGTGGATGCCGTGCAGAAGTGTTGGACAGACAGACTTATGAATGACGACGATCCAGATCTAGTCAGTAGTCTACTTGTTGAAGTTCCAACTTCCAAGGCTAACCTCTCTCGTAGTTTAAGGGAACATGTGCATTAATTCCTAGGAAAAAGAGCCCTTACCCAATACTCCTGGAACTGGAACAGTTGGCATCTTGTCTTGATTGCCAGAAATTGAAAATCAGACTCAAGAATAAGTTAATTCGAAGAATACAGGCTTGGGAGGTGCAGCATTGAATTTCAAACTATGTTATTGCCAAAGTACCAAGCACAACTTTATTCCCCCACCTCCTGTTCAACTGGGCTCGCTCGATATTAACGATACAAATATTACCCTAAGCCTACTTTGAAATGCATACGTTTCCATGAAGGAGCAGCAGAAAATGCACCTCTATCCAATTCTGTAGATTCTAACTAGTTGGGGAGAATGGACAGGAGAGGGGGTGCGGGCCCCTGTTTTTAGGTTAAAAATACATAGATATAGATCTAGACGAAAAATGGACATGTTTTGATGAATTGGTAAAAGATCTACCCATCTCTCCTCTTCCAGGCTCTCAGAATCAACAGCCTCACTTGGGTCTCCTTCGATAGGGATATAATATGTCATCCACACTCTGTTTAACGTAATTCCCCACTCTCCTCACGTTTCTGGCTACTCCTGATGCAACAAGGTTTGCATTTCTTGTAAACCTGCATTTTTCATCAAAGTCAGTCATTAACTAACTATATTTATTTGGTGTAATATACACCCTACTCTGTTTTCTATAACTATTTACTTACCTACTCAGGAAGTCATCCGCTGAGGAGTGTGCTGGTGGTTTATGCGGGTGAGGCTGAGGAAATGTATGCTCATGACCATCTTCAAGAAAAGATTGCAACAAACTTTAGATGGATTATGAACACTAAAGTACATAGGCAACAGAATCAATAATGTGGAAATACACAGTTAAAAGCCAAACTATATACAAAAGATCAGGTATCTGTCTTCCAATGATGACCTAGGAGCATTAATTTTCTATGTTAAAGAATGGTCTTTTTTTTTTTCAATTCTCTCAAATGATTGCATTACTTAAGCACTAGTGTCATTTTATAAATTCTCCCAACAACGAATGGTTTATTCACAGATAGATTATCCGTTATTTATCACTTATGTAGAGCATTAGGCATTGGAACTCAATTTACAACTAGTAGCCGTTCATAACACACATGCCACTATCATATTGATAAAATTCTTGAAGAGCCATACAAAATTCAAGTCAACATGCCATGAAAGAATGCATAAACTACAAATATTTTGCTTACCTTCTCTACTATGAACATGGGCTGGAGCAGAAGCCTTATCGGAAGTAGCAACTCTTCTATCAACTAAAAGCTGCAGAAGATTTATCTTCCCAAATTATCAATAAGAAAAAGTATGTTAAAGGCATAAAAGAAACATAAATACTGCAAGCCAGCCAGTGAGGCAAACTTGTCCCTTGGCTAGAAATAAAGCATGCTCGTGTTAACTGCAGATATATGAGTATATATAACCTCTAGTTGAAATTTCAAACACGATATTATCCATCTATATCCAGACACACAGAAAGCCAAGCAAAAAATTGTTAGTCTAAAGTTTCTATGAGGATGAAAATGAATATGATGTCAACCATAACAAATATTAAAATGGTAATTAATTATTACAATGAATCTTTTATAAAAGGCTGACCAAGAAGGACGGTAAAGTGGAATTCCCGATGGTTGGAATGTTTCTAAGCAAAAATAGTTGAAGAGTTGGAATTATTTTGTGTAAAAAATAAATCATTTGATCAAAATATAGATTCAATAAAAATAATAATCAGATACGCAAGGGTAAAAAGAAAAATTTTACTTAAAGCATGTGGATCCAACCCAACAAATTTTACAATGAAGAGATTTTTCTTTCTAGTCCTTGCAAATCAGAAATGATTCCTTAAAGGAATTTGGATTCCAGTTATTTTCTAAATTTTGGAACCTATTCCTTAAAAAGGAAGAAGTCAAATGGCAGTAAGTAGGAAGAGATATAAGAGAACCGCATAAAATTTTGTGTAATCTTTTCAAGTAAGAAATATAAGAAAAACATAAGAGAATTAACTAAATATGTTGATTATCCATTCTATTATTGTCCTTTAAATTTGTTAAGAGATTTGCGAACTAGATTGCTCATACTCTGGCTCGGGCATCTAGTTCTGTGACAAGCTTAGTGGTATGGGAGGCTTGTTCCCCTAAGTTGATTCGTGATGTAATGCTTGCCGATTATCATCAATAAGTTTTATATTTATGTCAAGAAGAAAAAAGAAAACTAAATATATTGATAGGGATGCATTTTAAGAGAATGGAGTCTATCAATGAATAACTGAAAATCACAGTAAACGATAATTTTAAAAGAATGGAGTCTCTCTATAAATGAGTAGAATCAACATTTTAGTTGCAATAAACTTTATTGCAAAACAGAATAGATGAGTGAAAACCCTGAAAGAGATGTTGAAGGGTGTATGTACGCAAAGGATGCTAATCAACCTAACTTTCTCTGTTGGTGAAAATTGCAGGTATTGCAGTTGTAAAATTTAAGCAAGAAAAAAATTCATGGAAATCAAATGTTGAAATTATGAGTTTCATATCAAGTTAACGATCCAGACACGCTGATAAACGTACTCATCATATATATGTAACATAGAGAAGGAAAATAAAAAGGAAGATAACCTCAAGGCCGACGCAAACAGGGAGTTGCGTTTTGGTGACATGATGCTCTTGATCAGTTAAAGGATGTTTATTATCATCATTGACATGGACAGAGTAACCAGCACAAGCATAGTAGAAATCCGTAAGAGTGCGGCCCTCTTGAGAAGCTTCAACCTCAGACTGCCCCACAATGTAGCTAGGAACTGGTATGGTTTTATAAAATCCATATGACATGAACAAACATATTATTATTAACAGCTACCAATTCAACCAATCAATCATACACAATAAATAAAGAAACATAAAGATTAAATAATTAAGTGTAAGCCGGTTAAAATTGGAGGAACAGGGAAGAAAGAAGGAAAGGAGCAGACCCTGAGGAAGAGAACGGGGGATACCGATGCAGCGGGGATTGATGCCGTTGGATTTGAGGGTTGATGAGTAATACAAATATCCTTTACATGATTTCCCCTTGATACCACCACCACCTCCTGCTCCGCCTACTCCGCCGCTGTCTGATTCCGTACCTTTACTCGTATCCATCGTAGCCTTCTATCTCTCTCTCTTACGCGTACTTGCTACTCAGGGAGGATGATTCAGAAGAGGCAGCCGACCCGACGTCCCTAATTTAATTTTAGAACAAGCACGGACTCACTCACTTTTTCATTTTCCCTTTCTGTCCTTCCCTTCTCTTCTACTCTTCATTTTGTTTTTATTATATTCTTTTTGAATTTTAAGTTGTAAGTGAAAGTGAAAAATGAAATTTACGGATAAACTAGTCTAGTCTAGGTCTAGGTCTAGCAGCGTAATTCACTAACTTCTAACCGAGAAACCATTCCAGACATACATGGAGAGAAAAGGGAAGTGTCTTTCCAATTTTCCAATCTCAAAACAGGGCCAAGCGATTAGAAAAATGAAATTACGAGGTTGGGGGATAGAGCTACTGAGCACTAGTCGTCATAAATAATCTTTATTCTCTCTTTGTTACGCTATTATCATTAAAACCATATACAGTACAGTGCAGCAAATGCTTTCAGTTGGAAGGTCAAAAAGAAAACGGAATACAAGTCGTTGAACTTGAGAATGGAATAATTGGTCAAATGAAATTGGAAGTGGTTAGTGAAGCTGTAAGTTCATTCATCTACACAGATTTTGCATAAAACTCTGTATTAGCCTATTAGGACTTAGGAGGGGCTGGGAATGGTTCTGAAAACAGGATAATAAGCATCCAGTTCAAGTCGCTCCAATATCCGCTGCGTAGCCCATAGGTAAGAAGAGTGTCCCTCGATAAGACCAGTAACCTCAACCTGCATAAAAACATGCTTTTTTTAATGGATGATCTCAATAATCACAATTTTCCAACAGGATCAAACATTTTGCTAAAAGGGCAAGAATTAAATAAAGAAAACCCAAGTCCTTACGTTCTCAATTCCTGGAACATCGATAGGCTGAATTCCAGCTAGCCCTTGGGTAAGTAAACTGTTAATGGACACCAATCATTAGCAGAAATGGTAAATGAGCTTATTTTCAAAGACCAAACACTAATCGTCCGCTATGACCTTAAAATTTAGTATACATATTAGGAGCATCAGGCAATTTCAATGAGGGTACAACAAAGGGGGGAAAAAAAACAATTGATCGTGTGAAAAACTGTTGCTTGAATTAAGACACGGAAGGATATTGACCCAGATTGGGATCCCAAAAGTTAATGAATGTTACTATTCCAGTTTGTAGGCCATATGAAATGCACTTGAAATTAATCCAAATCAGCGTAAATACCGCAACAGAATTCAGAGCATACCTTGCACGAAAAGCTACTGCAAGAGTCCAGTCACTTGAAGAGTAGGCGTTTATAAATCTTCCAGCCACCATCTGTGAAATGACAGAGGCATTTGAGCATCTCCTAGAAGAAACATCAATAAAATACAAGCAGTCACGAAGAAACAAGAAAATGTTTTCACCGGATAACCACCAATACCTTTCTTACAGCTTCCCACTTCTCATCCTTAATGGGAATGGGTGCACCAAGAAGAACAACTCTTTCTACAATTTCAGCTGTTAAAATTCAGAAGAATAGTATAATGACCAGTTTAGGACAGTTCAGCACCCTAAACCTAACTTCAAAAAGTATCACAGTTACCATGATGTTCAGTCTCAGCCAAAGTCTGGAGGCACTTAAAAATTACTCGAGCTCCAAGTGAAAAGCCCACTAATGTAACAGGCCTACAAGATTCACAGATCATTTTATAAATAACAGTGTGGCAATAGAATGACAGCATTATTTACCATATTATCGCTTATTTACCTGTTCCCTTGCAATCCTTTCAATAAAGCTTCAGCCAATAGCTTCCCTGCTTTGTCTGATCTGAAAAGGAAATGGAATAATAAGATCTAGTTGAGAACTCAAGGAATATATCGTAGTAGCTAGTTGCTATTGCAGTATAGATCTAAATGTTTTCTAAGGGGAAATTAGGCTGCCCATGACGTTCAAAAATTGTAGTTGAATGCAATTGAAAGGCAGCTCTTCCTATCTTCCCATCTAATTATTCTGCTTGAAGCCAACAGAGAAAAACTAACCTGTCAACAGCAATCGTCCATTTGCTGTCAATAAAATCAGCAGCGGCAAGTATCGTGGCTGGCCATGCCAATGCTGTCAAAAGTGTGCTAAGCACTGTCATCATTGCGCCTTGCCTCATCAATTCATAAGCAATTCCTGCAGAAAAATTTTGTAATGTCAAAAACAGATAAAACTCCAATCCTCAAATCAAGTTTTTAGAAGAAAAACAGCCATCAGTTCCAAACCCCATTACTTGAAGTAAGCCAATCCTGAATTGCAGTGCTCACTGCAATTATGTTCTTGGATTCCCATTGCACCACATACCTAAAAATTATTAGTCAGCAAGATTATGAATATTTAACTAATTTTCCAGTGCGCATATAATCTGAAGAATATATTTTCTGTTTTGCAACAAAAGAACCAGTAAACAGCGAAATAAGTAATTAAAGAAAGAAATGCCATCAGTAACATTGACAATGACACTTCTTTTACATCCCTGTTACTTGCATCCACAGGCAATAAAGCAACAAATATTCTCTAGTTGTCAGAACAAAGCCAAGTTTGGCAAGAATGAATCTTCTGTTCAACACAGATATATTAAGTTGTGATTATTACAATCAATTTAATTAATCATAGAAAGGGATTGATGAGAGTTATGATTGAGAGAAATCTCTTGACAACTTAACTGAAAGATGGTATAGGTCACTTTACCTCTCCATATTGTCAATAATTCCTTCCCAAGGCCTTATAAAATCTTCCTCATCAAAGGCAAATCCTGAAACTGAAATTTCAACAGCTAACCGCTGATGGAAAATTTCAATCAAAAATCACATCAAACTCTATGATTCCAACAGTAATTCGATACAAGCAAAAACTAATCCAAAAGTGCATAAAGGGCACCGCAAAAACTTACACCCTGATTATGGTTTTCACCAATAGCTTTAAATTCAAATTCATCAACATTTCCAGTCCTCCTAGCCATTTTGGTCCCTGCAAGCCCAGCTCCAGCAGCTGGATTAAATAAAAGTATCAACAGAAAGATGTTAAATTGAGGGAAAAATCTTCTCACCTAATAATATGCTTGACCAAAAGCTGTTAAACTACCAAAATATAGTACACGAAAATAGAAGAAAAAAGATGACCATATAGAATACATAATATGAAAGAGGTTCACTACACATATTTGACAGTATAACAGTAAAAGGACATGAAGATATTGATGACCAGAACTCTACTATTCAGCAATTAATACATCTTCCTACAAGATCACCCAATGCGTCCAAATTGTTCTATTCATCAACCAAAACAAAGCTGGGTTGTGCAATCATCAAGAAGTCAACTAATAATTACAGAAACTAGATCAAACATCAACTTCTGTTTATGATGCTACAATGACATTCTTGATGAAGAGAAATGCCTAAGTTTTGCTTGTCTTATCATGCATAACCGACACAAGATGTTCAGATCAGTCACATTTTCCCTTAGGCTGTAATTTAAACGACGATAAACAGAACCAGAGTGAATGTCTCAAGAGGTCTTCTCCTAGTCCTTATATATCTAAATATAATCTAATCACTCAAGATAGAAACACTCTTAACGTTGCTAATCACACACCTCCAAATGAAGCAGCAACAGCAACAGAACCAGCAACAGTTCCTGCAACACTTGCAACAGCTGCAAATCCAGTAGCTCCAATCACAGGGATAAGAGTGCCCAAAGTTGGAGCTAGAGCACTAAACCCTGCAGCAATTGCTGGGGCAGCCAATCCTGCCATATGTGAAATGAAAACTGATTCAGTCAAGAAAATTTAACTAATGAGAAACGATTTAAAGTTGAATACCAATAGAATTAATCCCAGGGGAAAGAAAGAACACGTAAGGGGCTTATACCACCAGTAATAGCCATTAAAGTTCCCCCAGTTATTGCAGCTGCGCCAATGATACCACCCCGCTTCCATTTTGCCCATTTACTTTCAGATGACCTGCTTTCTTCTTCTTTTGCTTCTTCCTGTTTGGCTACAGCCATTGCAGAGCAAGCAACCATAGTCTCAATGGCATCCTGCAATGAAAGATTTTCCTCAGCCCAAGAATACATGCACATGTAAAATTGGGCTTGACAATCTATAATTCTTTGAGTGCTAGATTGTTAGCAAATCTTAGTATGTACCAATCATTGTGATTCTCCTTTTTTTCCTTCTCTTGCTTTTTTTTCATTTTCCTTACAAGTAAATCCATTCTATCAAAAACACAGAAAGGTACAACACCTATGCGCATACTGCCTAACTATTAATTGCACCAAGTACAAAGTCCAACAAAATATTCTACAGAATGCTATTTACTCAAAAGGCACAAGTCAGATTACAATCATAATCTTGAAAATATAACAAAGAATGGTGAAGTTTTGAAATGTCTGTTGAAAAATGACTTGTAAGAGTACACGGACCATTTTTATAGACTTGATGTCAAACCAAGTTGCCAATAATCTCAGAGCCACTCGATGCCGGGCATCATAGCCTTTCCTACGGCGAGTACATTTTTTACTATCCTCACGCCTATCGGCTAAACAAGCAGAAAGAAGCTCATACAGAACTGTCACTTTTCTTTCATAACTTAGCATTCTTTCCTCATCCATTGGCTTCTCATCAACTGCCACACATGATCTGACAGTTGCGTCACCTATGTCAACAAGGTTACCCTCCGTCTCTGGTGCAGTCTCCATTGACTGATTAGTCAATATAGGATTTGATTGAGCATCCCCAGAAGACAACTTTTCACGGCATTTATCTTCATACTCTTGTTGCTTATCCTTCTTTAACTTGGAAGATGCAGAACTTTTTCGCATGCTCTCTTCCATAGCATCAACAGCTTTCGATAATGCTATTTCTTGATCCAAATTTTCAGAAGAATTATCATCCCTCTCTTCTGAGAGCAGCCTCATGAACTAGCAATAGTTCAATTGAAAAGAAGAAAGAAAATCAGGTATAAGAAACCTATATTTCAAAAGAAATTAAAAGAGCGTACCGCTCCAACATGATGATTAGCCGGTGAAGAGCCAGCTGTCTCCTCGAGACCGAGCCACGCAGTTCGCTCAATATCCAGAAACCTATTCAAGAGAAATTCGACAACAATCGTGAACAAAATTTCAATAGACCAGTATCAGCTCATCTCATAGCAACTAAAGGGCCACGCCGTACGATCAATACCCAGAATCCTATTCAAGAGAAATTCAACAATAATCCTGGACAAAATTTCAACAGACTAGTATCAGCTCATCCCATAGCAACTAAACTTCTCTCCTAAATTCTACCAAACTTAACCATTATAGCCATAAACTATTGCCAACCCAAAATTTCGCTAGACAAAGCCATACAGCGAAGAGAAATTGCATGATCCCCATAGAATATAAAAAAGACAGCAAGAGAAAGAAACGAGGAGGACCTGAATACGGGTCGGAGCAAGGACGAGTGCTCGTGGACCCAAAGTTCAGGGTCCTCGGAGACCGAGTCAGAGCTACTGCTGCTGCTATTACTGGTTCGTTCTCTCTCCGGAGACTCATCTTCCGGTGAGAAGCCGAGCGGGCGCGTCTGATGAATCTGAGCTTGATGGAGAGCGATCGCGAACAATGCTCCGGCGGCGTACCTCTGCGACGACGACAGGAATGACGTCTGGGAGGCCATGATCGGTAAATATAAACTTTCCTTTTTTCCCTAAAAATGGTATTTTAAAGAGTTGGCGAGCATTCGGACATCACGCCGACGAATCTCGGTAACCCCCCCACTACAGAATTGTATGCAGATATCGGCATTTTATACGACCTCGTGTGGTCTGAAGAACGGGTTAAACGCGTCGCTTTCACTCTCAGTGGCGCCTCGAGAATTGAATTTAGTCAATTTAGAGAGTCGCTTCGAAATATTCCATTTTTTAATTAATAGAATTTCCATTAAATAACAAAATAAATAATAGTGTAATTAAATAGATGAATACTTTCTTTTGAATTCACAGCTTAGGTATCAGTTTAAATCAGAAATGGTTCACCTTGGACGTTATATGTGCATCTACTACCTACCAAGTCAGCGAATCCTAAAATCATGGAGGGTTGGAATAGGCCAAAGCTAAGTGCCCCCCAATATCAACTAAAAGTATTAATATAATGTGTACTGATTTTATATAGATTCCCCTTCTATTCCTCTTTTAAATTACACTAGAGGCAAGGACAGTGAATTTGAATGAGCCTCAAACTGCAGCAATGCAGCTTTTATAACAAATATGTGTGAGTGGTGACTTTTTCAGTGCTTTTACAGGTAGGTTAAATTGAAATCGAAGGCAAAATTTCCCCCTTACAAATGATGAATGATTACAGAATGACATGACACGCACCCAAAGAAAGATGATTACGGATGCCAATAACTACATGACGCTCCCTTCCTGCAGCCACCGCTCTCATAGTACTTACATATTCGCTGCCCTTTGGGTGGAGACCTGAAAGAAGCACCGCTGGTAAACGGCTGCCTGTTCCACCAACCATAAGACCTATCTCTCCCGTAACTTGAATCCCTTTCTTGATAATTACGATGGTCCCTTGTGCCTCCGTATCTATCCCCACCACACCGGGGTTGGTTTCCCCATCCACCGGGGTTCCCTGTAGAATTGGCTACATTAGCGCTAGCAAGCCCAGCTCCCCAATCCATGTTCTTACCTCCTAGACAAATTCCGACGGCATTATTACTCCTAGTATCTTCATTAGGTGATGCAGAATTTTGGACATCAGACCTTGCTTCCCACTGACTGACAGTGAAGAGAGCGGAAGAGTGCATATCTGAAACTTTGTCCCCTTGGCTAACACTTGATGATGGAGGAGGCTGTATATCCATTCCAGTATCCAATTTCTTAACCAGAACATGACCACTTGAAGACTGTCCACTGCAGTTCTTCTGAGGAACAATTCTTTCCGCCTGCAACATCTGTCCCGCTTCATCACATAAACTTGACTCTGATGGCTTTTGAGACATTTCAAGAGGTTTATCTGTTACAGTTGACTGGGAAGGCACGTTTGCTGCTCGATGCAGTTCATCTACCAAAGATGAGGACGTTTCAGATGCACAAATTGGTTTGCCAATCACAGTGGACTGAGGAGGCACACGAGATGCATTATGTGGATGTGGCTGATCAGTTGCCGTCAATTTAGATGGCACTTGAGATACCTTAATTGGTTCATCTGTTACAGTGGTATGTGAAGGCATGTCAAATAACCTGAGCCTGAGTGGATCGTCATTTGCATTAATCTGAGAAGGCATCTGAATATCTCCAGTGGAGCTAAATGCATCACTCTTTCCTGGATCAAGGGCTGGGCTAAACCCTTCAACAGGACTAAAGCAATCATCATCAGAATCTTGTGTCAGTTCCGCACATCTCATTTTTGAAGTAGGGGACTGCAAGCCACCAAGAGACTCCATTGCCTCAACTTCAGCCAAAAGATCTGAAACAGATTCATCAACTAGAGAGAACTCATTGGATTCTGGAACTGCCTGCCAACCAGATGAATCAACTGTTAGGTTGGCTGGGGAAGAATGAGTGAAATGGCCAATTCCTGATGTCGATGTTGCAGCATGATTATTGGCGCCTTCAATTGGTTTCAATGAAGATGCACTTGCAAGATTTGAATCCCAATATTCAACAGGAGTTGAAGTAGGAGCAGAAGAATAACCACTCCATTCACCAGCTACTTCAGGAAGCTGAGCTCCACCAATCACTAAACTGGAAGTAGTACAACTGGGACCTGATTCCAGGACTGGAGCATTTGATGCAATGGACTGTTTACCCTCAGCAGTCTGCTCTTCTAAATTTGGATGGCTTTGTTTTGGTGTGGGACTGGGCAAATCATATATGTCAATTTCCTGACTCTGCTTGGATTTTCCATTAGGCTTGGAACTGGAATCCCATCTGCTTGAAGAATCATCTTTTGGGGAAGGTCTCCAGTTACGTCCACAAGATTGGCTTGAATGACCCTCACTATCCGCTTGCTTCTCATTGTTTTCCCCAGTACTAGTTTGACCCTCACTGCTCTTGTGTGAATTATCATTTAGATTACAGATCCGAGAACAATTTTCATTTCCATGACCCTCTACATGACAGGTAGGAGTTTCTGGAAGCTTCACAGAAGAAGATGATGAGAAGAATGAACTGCACACTTGGGCCTGATCAGCAGAAGCGCTAACACCTCTCTTCAGGTCCCAGCCCTGTACTGACATTTGAGCCTGTCTATCACCACCCATGGCAACACTCATAGCTGTAGTCCTACTAGAAGAAAGAGAAGGCCATTCATCACTCCTCATAAGTTTATTACCTTTACACTGGACACTTCCATCATTTTCCACAGTCTTCCTGCCGGGATCAGAATTATTGTTGTCTACCAAAGAAGCAAAACTGTTTTGACCCAAACAATGTTCCAACTTTTTATTAGTGTAATCCATAGCAGCTGCAACTCCATGTAGCGATAAAAACTTGTCCTGTGACAACTGGGATTGTTCATGGAACTGTCCAATCAAAGCATCAGTCAGAAGAATGGCATCATCCTGCTTCTCATTTATCCTCCAGACTCTCAGATCAGAGGGGAAATGCCCACTTGTACTCCATTTGCGCAACTGCATCATAGAAAATGGTCCCTGAATTTTTCCAGTAGGATCCTGATAGTGCCACAGTTTGTCTGTCTCAGAATCATTAATTGACAGCTCTCTCACAGTAAGAGGTGGTGGCACAACTGCTGTTGCAGACCCTGAAGATTGATCAGCGCTTATAACTGTGTGGCTACTCCAACAGCCAGTAAGTGAATCACCAGGAGCAATTTGATTGTTTGGCAAATTCTGACTTTTGTTCAGAGCTTCTCCTCTCTGACCTGGTATGGAGTTATTCACTTTCTCATGAACCTGAGTGGTATCATCTCTATCCTCATAAACCATAGTGCATATATCCCGGGTCTGACAACGAGCAGCAGCTAAATTTCTTTGTTCCATGATTCCAACCTCACTCAACACATCAAGTGCTCCCAGGGAAGAATTAATATCCAATCCCTTCTTATTGTTATCTCCATTTCTTGATCTTGAACATTTACCTGCACAACACAGTAATTTTTTACCAATAAAACTTTCTCAAGCTAAAACTTCAAGCACAAACACTGGGATAAATTTCTTGTATTGACAAGTCATTGGGAAGAACCTTGTTTCATCCCATTTGCTTCTCCATCTTCTCCAGATTCATAACTTGGATCCATGCGCTGATCAGGATGTACAATAGGAATCTCAAGCAGCCGGCGGTTGCGCTCCTTGGGTGACTTTAGAATCTCCAATTTTTCTACACATTCTCTAAGCGTGCAGGCACAGTAAAGGAACACCGCAATATGCAAGGAACAACAATTTGCTAGCTACATAGGACATATTAAGATGGCAAATTGCGTCAATTAAAACAGCTTCCTCAGTGTTTAATGCAAATAGCATATCCAATGGTCTACTCATTGTGAGAAAGAGACTTTAACACCTATAGTCCTGGTTGAAGCAGAAGTGAGAATAAAAAGCACCTTTTTGCCCAATACATTTAAGCAATCAAAAACTGTTTGTAGTTCATAGAGCAACGCCACATAATAAGCAAAACTGTTGGAAGTGTTAGAGAACTGAGACTAATTCTTACAAACACAAAAATCTCCAAATTCATGGATGAATAAACTGAGATTTAAGTGCTCTAGTCAGCATATTTAAAGAATACTATAGCACATTTAGATGAAAGATACACCAAGGTTGATCTTCATTATAGTTGTCCTAAAGATAATGGACCTTGCTGTAAACCAATATAACTCAAAAAGACGCTCTAAAACTTGTGATAAAGATCAAACAATAGATAAGAGCAGAACAATCTCATACATAAAAGGATATTCTTTCCTGCGCCCTTTTTCATTAGCTCGATCCCTGAGATGATTAAGCCGCAAAATCTCTGCTTCCAGGCCCTGATTCATTAAGAGACGGAGAATTCAGAAGAGAACAGCAAGTAAAATTATGGCACTATACAGCTAAAAATTAAACTGATAACAGTAATTAGTCGACCACGCGAAAACCTGAAATCCATCACCATACTCCCAGGCATATAAGTGCACAGAAATAGTCAGGAGATGAACTCACATCATTAGTCTTAACAGCCTGAAGAACCATTGCCTTCTGCTGAATCTCACCCTAAAGCCAAATAACAACTCCTCTGAGCAAGAAAACGCATAACCATACTACGGAATAGAATTTAGCATACCAGAGACACTCACCACTTTTAGCCGTTTAATAAGACCACACTTTATACTTTGGCGCAGGCGTTTGCACTCTTCCTGAAAACAGGTTTACAAAATTGTGAGTGGAGTTTAGTCGTACATTCAATTTGAAAAGGTTGATATAACAAATAGCAAGATAATCTGCTATAGCTCAAAATGTGAAGAGTATATGATAATACAAGGTGGTTAGGGGCAATGCATGTCGTCAACTAACACAATACAAAATGTGAAAGATAAGTAAATATGAAAATACAGCTGGAAACACCAACACAGAAATGCAAACGCAATATCATCACTGAAGGTAAAACATCTTTCAAAGATTATCAGTAGGGGCGACAAAGATATAATTATGCAAGTAAAATTAACTTTAAATACAAAATATCTAATTATTATCCCGATAGAATTAATTGCATGAAAAAGATTCATGACAGCAGAAAGCCAATCTTTTATCCCTTTACTTAGTGAGCCACAGCAAGACAAAGCATCCATCATCAAGTCTAAGATCAAGTGAATCTTCCAAATATGACTTTTGGGATCCCAAAAAGACACCAACATGGATACGCATCACAAATTCACTATAATAAAACATGAGGTAAAGTTAAAGTGAGTAATCCTTATTCGTTTGTTCTTGTTAATTAGACTGAGAGGTCACAGAAGCAAGAGTAAGGCATTCAAGTAAAAATCCTACCACAGAAGTTTCAAGCAACGGTAAATAATACCCAGAACACAAAAGAACACAAGATAAAGCCACCCAGTACATCACATTGAGAAATAATTAAAATTTTAAAACTTTTCCTCAAACAGTAAGAGGTTCATGACACAGGAAAGCAAAAATCTGAAGTATTAATACAAAAACAAGTATCCAGCAATATTTTGTCCACCTCTGAGAACTCCTGGTTTGAAATGCCATCAATGGAGATAATCTCTTTTTTATCCAAATTTAATATTTCAAGCATGATATTTGTTGTTCTTGTGCCAACTAGGTATGATTCAATCACCGTACTAGTACCTGTACAGAGAAAAACAGAAATGTTTCATCAATTTATTGTACACAATATGCTGTTCAAAGAAAATAGCAGTCTGCTGTTTCCATTTTGTTAAACAATAGAGGTAACAGTTAAGGCAATATACCAATGACTTGCACAAGCCTGTATATATCTTTCTTTTGGTCTCCACAAGAAATCCGGATTCTGACAAATGATCCAGAAACCTTTTCACGGAATTTCTCAGCATCATCCAACAAGTTCTCCACTAAATCCCGCTTTAAGTACAACAAGCTAATGTTGTGAACATCAATAGCTGCATAATCGTCGAGATTATAATTTGCCACCAGTCCATGCTCATCTGTCTTCCTGCGTGTTTTACGCCTTTTTGCATTACCCGTCATCAACTGATTATCATAATTATTACTAAATTCCTGACTACTGACAACATCAGCAGCTCCTACTCTAACAATGTTATTAGCGGGGGATTTTTCCTCTAAAAAGAAATGATATTCAAGAAGCTTCAGCATTTCAAAATGACCCACACGTTTTTTTCCAAAAAGGCTCATAAGCCTTGAATCGCATAAAATGTGTGACTTTTGGCGAGGGTCACGAAGATTGTTTCTTTTTATGTATTCTAGAAGAAGAGCTTGGACTTCAAATTTAGATAGCATTGATATATCTCCATTTTTCATATGCAAAACAAATTCTAGGAGCTCCTTTGTAGCCCATGTTGTGCCTTGAGGTAAAGGTGTAATTTCTTCAATGCCAAAACTCCCCTCATTGGGAACATTTGGCTTGAGACTAGTTTTCCTCCTCTTGGACTGGGTGTCCTCTGGCTCTCCCCAGCATTTATCTATACATGAAGCTTTATCATCATTAACAAGAAAAGAGTGACCTGACAATTCCACTTTAGGAGTCATAATAGCAGCTCCCTTCCATGAATTTTTCACTTTTGGTAACTCGTCACCTCTCCAAGGGTTTTTAGCTTTACTTAGCTCATCCAAAGTTAAAGATAGCTTTGTTTTCAAGTAAATCCAGTAAACCTTGAAAAGATACTCCCAACTAGTTTGGTCATCAAAATCCACTTCAACCTGTGCAAGTTACATGGAAGAAGGAAACATATAAAATTGCAGTATGCTAACGGCTCATTACTAAAAGGTTGAAGTTGCTAGAGAGAGGTGGATGAAGTTTTAAAAGAGAAAGTAATCTTGCATCAATACGTGATAAAAGACAGCTAGTTCAAAGATATTTTAATAAAATCAAGAAGAGGTAGGTCAAAATAGGATATTACAGATTTTCCCTGTTGTTGGATCATGCATGCCCTTTCAGATCTGAACCATGAAGATTGGTTTAGTATAATGAAGAGATATGATTTAGCATACCGTTTCCTTATTCCCCATAGCAATATTTTCTATAAGCATTATAGTTCTCATGCACGTCCCACAAAATCCTTTATTTCCTCTTACACACACGTAATCTGCGCCTTTGGTGCATCCTTTGCACAATGAGTATGTACAGGTATAACACATATAAAGAGAAGCCTTTTGACAACTGCTACATATATGCCAACCTGAAAACACGACATATTTTGCATGAGAATTAGATTAAATTACACCAAATACCATATGGGAACTAGGTCTTAACTAACAAACACATGTAAGTCAATATGTAAAGACAAAATGTGAACCCAACACTTTGGAAATACAACATTCTACGGGAAAAGAAAGAGAATGTATCAGAATGAATTAATCCTCCAGTCATTATTTGGAAAATCTTGAATCCTTTGCACTACACACATCAAATGCCTTGTGAGGAAACTGAATTTGCATTTAGAACTAATACATCAGCAATCCCTATATACATAGCCAACTAAATAACTTCAACTCAAGGAACTGAGTTGAACAACCATAGGACAAGAGATATAGAATAATGCCAAAAAGAAGCTCATGCAAAATAAGATATACTGAAACATACCACAATTCCACTTAGCTTTTGATCGAAAGAACGTTTCGTCCCTCTTGATACACGATGGATGATAAGCCTTAGGGCAGCCCCTACCATATATCAATCCAAGTAAATTAACCAACCAAGGTGTACAATATCATGAAACAAACGCGCTATCAGAAACGAGTAAAGGTAAATCTAAAGCCTCTGTTTATTGTCAAGAACTTCCCAAATAGAAGTCAACGACGTTCGGTTTATCAAAATTTCCATATTCGACCACAAAAATAATAAGAGCTTGAGTTTCAAAAAAGAAAATTGCACTTCATCTAACTTCAAATTTCGGCGGCTGCAATTCAAATTTTCTTAGCAGCCAAACAGAGAATTCAAAAGAACCAACTCACCGGCGATCACAAAGCACGAGCCTGCCACCATCGAAACAAATAAAGCAAACATCCTCTTCATCCTTCTTCCTCTTCTCCGCCGGAGGAGGAGGCGGCCGCTGCGCAGTGGTGTTTCCCATAGCACGCGGCGGCCGTCCACGCCTCCGCTTAACACCAGCACCCATCCCGGCAGCAACTCCAGTCTCAATTCCGACGATTGCATCCACCCCCTTCATCGCCACAGGAACCATCTCGGAAGCTCCAAAGAGCTGCGAATCGTCCATTTCCGGTAGCCTTTCGCATTGATCAACGCCACCAGAAATCCCCGGCCTCTGCGCTGAGCTCTCAATACAAGGCCTGTAGTCGCGTTCCTGTTCCGTCTCCAACTTTGCGTTCTCCATAAGTCCGATTAAATCCAAACAAATTGTGTATAAAAAAAAAAGGTAAAGATCAAACAACAAAAAGAAAATCGAGTAAAGTTTGAGTTTAAGAAAAAAAAAAAACCCTAGGTTCTGATTTTAGGAAATTGGAGGTAGACTGGTCTCCCTGGCGAAGCTGGTACTATGCACATGGACATGGACTGAGGATAGATGAGACAATTCATTTTTCTCTTCTTTAATTTTCACATTCCTTTTTCATTTCTTGCGTATGCGTACGCTATGCGGGCGCGTCTAAGCCAGGAGAAGAGGACAGTTGGGATTTTAGATGACTACCCACTAGCATTGCTCTCAATATTACGACTACTACTACTATCTACTAGTCTACTGCTCCCTCCCTCCGGCTCCCACCACTTGCCATGAGAAACATTTTTTTACAGAGAGAGACGATAGAAAGAAGCGTCAAACGCGGCGCTTTGATTCTACGAATGAAACACGCTGTGTTGTGTTGTTGGCGTGACTTGTGTTAGTGTTGTGTTGTGTGCACCATGTGGCTGGCTCTGACTGGTGGATTCCACGAATAGGAAATTTCACTTTTCTCAAATGCCTAAAACATGACCCATCTTTCTGTACTTTTTGGATCGGGGTTGCGTTGTTTCTTTTGATCGGGTGTGTAAATGTAAGATCCGCCGCTTGACTCTTACTTTCTAACTCTCCCTTGTCCTCATTTGGCACTAATTCAATCATTACTTTTCTGCTTCTTCTCTCAGATAATATATTTTCTTTTACATTGATTGGGCATTTTATTATAATCCCCAACAAACTATATGTTAGTTATTTTTTAAAATTTGTCGAATTATGTTATTGATTTTCTCCTTTGATCTTAATAAAGATTGTTGTATTTGTTATTATTTTAGATAAATGGTGTCAATTGTTAAATAAAAGTGTATATTTGTTTCTACATATACTTCTTTCATTAATAAATTTTAATATTTTAAAAATCGAACTAAACCGATTGATTTAACCTAAAATAGTATGAACTAACTAATTGTCTGGTTCGATTTTATTCAATACTTCTTAATATAAAAATTGTTCGGTTTATTAAAATATCAGTCAATTGACTGGTTCGACCGGTCCGACCACTGGTTTAACAAATTTTTTTATTTTATTTTTTGTATTTTTAATATTATTAATATTATATATAATTAAATATAATTATTGCATAATTATAACGTCATACCGGTTCGATCGGTGATTAAACCGGTAACCGGTGGTTAAACCGGTAGAATCGATCAAATCAATGACCAATAAAACTTCCAATTTAATAACCAATTCAGGTTTCAAAACACTAGCAGCAACGATGATGATGTCAATTTTCTCTTCTCATATCTAGCGCATCTGACTTGAGATAACGAGCTTATTGACGCAAGACGAGGAATTTGTTTTAAGAAATAGCGCTACATTTTTCAGGAAGGGAGATTAGTATTTCCAGCGACTTCATGTTATATCCCCCTGCTTTTTACGCTAATAATATAGCCTTTTTACAACTTAAAGGGTCATACCGGTTTTGTTTCTGTGGTTATTTTTGTGAGCTTGTTGCAATCTTACGAATAAAAGACAATGATTCATAAAACTTGTCTCTTTTCTAAATATCTTCTACCCTTTCTGTCCTTTTCTTTGCTTTTGTTTCTCTGTAAGGATTTGAGCTTCGTGTTCTGTTTATTTTTGTGCCTGAAGGATTTTGCTCCTTGCTTGAATATTTTATTTCCCCTTTTCCCCAAGCTACAAATCTGGTCTTCATGGCTATTCTCTTTTTCTCTTTTTTCTCGCCCTTTTTTCACACAACCACGCGACAGCCACTTCTCCGTTTTTTTACCATCTATTGAATGTATGTTAAAATAGCTTTTTAAGATCTTCCCGCTTCGGTTTGCATCCTTGTATATTCACTTCATTTAGTTATGGTACCTCATTCAGGAGATTCAAATGTAATATGAAATGGAAGTCTTACGTTGCCAAATGGCCAATTTTACCAGTATTTAAAGGTACCCTTCTAATAATATGAGCTGCTCACCTGTTCGGAATGTAACCATAGTGCAATAATAAGAGATGTTAAAAATCACTAACAAATATTTTAGATGAAAACATAATTTACAAGTTTTTAGATATCGTTAGAGAATTTGAAAATTTTGACAATAACGGGACATAACTTCTTTCGAAAATATAATTTTAATTTTTATTATTATTTTAAATTTTATATTAGATTCATATTTATTTATTATTTAATAATAGAAATTGGTTTATTTTTTTCAATAAAATATTTTATTTTTTTTCATATTCTTATAAATTATACTTATTATTTATTATATACCGGTTTTATATTGGTTTACTATTAATTGAATCTTTAAACTTTAAATTTTTTATTTGATCGATTTGATGTCTAATTTATTTTTTAAAACATTAATAAATTCAATTATTTTATTCATTAACACGCAAATAAATTTGTAATGATTCTATTCTTTCTTTAGTTTTTAATTTTTTAGCTCTTCAATTATTAAATTTTCTAATTTAATAATATTAAACTCTATTAATCATTCTATGTCAACATTTTCATTAATGTTAAAATCTCATGCAGCATCGAAGGAATTATAAAAACACATAGCTGGAAATAATGTTTAACAAAGTCAAAAACCAAAATTAAAAGATTTAATGATTGAAAATTGAAAAAACATATTAAGTTAAATAATTTAATTATGTTTAATTTGTAAATAAATTATGAAAGTGTATATTAGTAATTGAAGAATCTGCAAATGTTATTATTTGATGTGCATTATAAACCATCACATATATTTGGTAATATGTTAATCACGTATTATAAATAAGTTAAGCAGTGAATATATAATTTAAAATTAAAAATAAGCTCATTTCATCAAATTAATAATGAATTCAAATAAAAATGTAAATATATATATTAACTAATTTATCATTAACATATACAATCACGTTGGAGAAAAACCCAAGAAAGTAGAAAACTTCTCCATAGACAATGGACGGTGAAAGTGACGGCACCTTTCCGAGGAGGTTGGGAGTTGGGACTTCTTGGGGTGCTTATTTGGTGGGTATGAAAAAAAAGAGAATGGGTATGGAATGAAAAATTAAATTTGTTAAGGGGGTATTATTATAGAGGTATTATTTTCATTACTCATTTTTGGGTAATACTCCATTTTCCTCGTAATATAGAGGAATGGGTATCATTGTTATATAAGGGTATGGTTGTTATAATTAATTAAAATATAATTAATTAAAATGTAATTATTAATTAATTAAAATATTGTCATTAATTTAACTACAATATAATTAATCAAAATATAACTCATTTATTAATTAAAATATTGTAATTAA
>JANKYE010000225.1:8864500-8882229 GCA_032467995.1 Erythroxylum dillonii
TTATATGTAAAATATTTAAAAATTATTGTTATTTCAAATTAATTGTCATTATTATTTATTATTATAATTTTTGAAAGAATAGTTGATGTAAATAATAAACTAGTAAAGTATACAGTACAGATGTATGTAGAGACGGAGCCAGACTCAACTTTAAGGGGGGGCCGAGATTTTTAAAGGTAGGGATTTTTTTTTAAAGGAGGGCCACTTATATTTGTAATTTTAAAATTTTTAATTATATAAGTAATTTTTTAAAAAAATATATTTGAAAGGGGGGGCCATGGCCCCCCCTCCCTTATACATAGCTCCGTCCCTGGCTGTATGATATATCAATATGGACTATTTTACAAAATTTAAAAAATTTAGGGACTATTTTATAAATTTAAAAAATATCCCGAAACGGTACCCGATACCGACCAGTACCGGTACAGTTTTGTTCCAGAGCCTAATCCGGTACCAAATCCGGTACAATATTCATAATATTGCTTAAAAGCTGCATTTAATTCCGTGTTATCATTCTTAAATGACAATTTAATAAATAAAACTTACCTTTATTTGCGTAGACACTAGTAAGCATGAACAAGTTGGTCTCCAATTAGGAGTTAAAGACATCTCAAAATGAATAGTAATAAGACATAAATTTATTTAATAAAACTATTTTAACCAATATAATTAAAGGATAATTAAACTAATTAATAAAGATCACTTCTTTAAAATACCACTAATTTAATTTTTAAACTTAAATAATTGCTAACTTTTATCTGTTTGATATAACATAATATACGTACTTGTTAATTAAGAAGATATTATTATGCAATTTTTGATATTAAACTATCATTTAAATATTTAATATGTCTCTTTATTAATTAATTTAGGAAGAAAACCCCTAAAGTTAATTACAGTACTCCTATAATCAACGGAAAGTCATTGTCTTTATTTAGATTTTTAGGCATAAGACGTCATTAACAAGAAAAGAAAGCTACATAACGACGACGGATTCCTACTTTTCCCTCTCAAAGAAGTATAGATAAGGCAAATTTAAAGTAAATTAGGCCGAAAGTTTAGAACTGTAATAGTAAGTATGGGGTCCCACCGCCAGACCTAATCGAGGTTGGGTTGACATTAGATGCTTACGTGGCAGCGATAGCTTTTAAAAATGGAAAGCCAAACACAGAGGGTGGTTTAAAACTTTAAACTTTAAAGGGGCCGGACAGCATACTCGTGGATTTTAAGCTTCTGGTTGTAATCAAAAAGCCTTAACAATCTCAACACACAAGCCGACGAGACTGAGGAGACGTGAAAAGGACGCTACCCGACCCGGTATGTTGCAGCACCCGGTTCAGCATCAGCACCAGCGACCTCGCCGACGGTGCGAGGGCACCGCCATGGGCGCCATCGTCTTCGATCTCCGACCAGGCTTCGGATTCGGACCGTTCTCCCTCGGTAATCGCGAGTCTTCCTTTTCGTTTAAACCTAAAATTTCTTCGAAATTCGAGCGATGATTTCCACTTAGCCCAATTCGATTTAATGGAACTGTAATTCGAATTATGTTTTAACTTAGGGATGCCGATTTGCGAGGCGCTTGCAGTAATGGAGCAGCAGCCAAACATTTACGATGTTGTTCATTTGAAATTCTATGACGAGGTTTTGCATCATAGGACTGAAAGAGGATTAACAAAGTTTCTAAACTTTACGTTTTTCCTATCGCAAGTTTTAATTGATATAAGGTGTTGTGCAGGAGCCTCTTAAGCTTGATATTGTTATAAGTTTTCCCGATCATGGTTTTCATCTAAGGTTTGATCCGTGGTCTCAGGTAATTTATTTTTTATTTTGGAAGTTGATTTTGTTTTGCAGTTTTGAACTATATCTCGTGTTTACACATTAGGTAATAATTGAGAAGCCTTTCATTTTCTTTGGATTCTGTCTGATAGTTGTTCACCAATTGTCATTTTGGTCTGATACAATATGTTTGTGTTTGCTGCAAATTTGAACTAATTCTAGAGATTAAGGTTGATCGAAATTTATGACATCAAACGTCTGCAAATGCGATATGCCACTTCGCTTATTGGGTAAGCTACATGTCGAGTTTGAAGTTATTAATGTATTGTCTTGAATTGGGTGTTATTAATTCCCGTTCCTGTATTCAGGGGGCCTTCCACTCTAGCTACTTTTGTAGCTGTTTATGCACTTTTTGGCCCAACTTTTCCTGGAATTTATGATAAAGATAGAGGAGTCTATAATCTATTCTACCCGGTATGTGGTTGTGATTTCCTAACTACTATATTCTACTTATAGCATCGCTCTTGCTTCTGCGATTAATCTTTGTATTTGCAGGGTCTTTCATTTGCTTTTCCTATTCCAAGTCAATACACAAATTGCTGCCAGGACGGAGAAGGTAATATCTTGTACTTTGCAAATGCTTTACCATCCTTTTCTTATTAGTTCATTCTGACTCTGAAATTTCTTGGTAGCTGAATTGCCGCTGGAGTTTCCAGACGGTACTACGCCTGTTACATGCCGTGTCTGTATATATGACAGTTCCACAGATAAAAAGGTTGGTGTAGGATCTTTAATGGATAAAGCTTCTACTCCTCCATTACCTAGTGGTAGCTTATACATGGAAGAGGTGCATGTGAAGGTTTGCTGCTTCCTCTATCATCTTTATCATACAAAAATTGCGTCTCAGTTTATTTCTTAAGTTATTTCTGGAAAGCTGACTTGGTTCAAGTGTTTTTATTAGTTGAATATATGTTGGGTCTGTTTCAATTTGTTGTTAACTGTTGCAGCTGGGAGAAGAATTATATTTCTCCACTGGGGGCCAGCACATTCCTTTTGGTGCATCACCACAGGTTAGTGTAATTTCACTTTTCTATTTCAATGTACAATAAGATTTCTTTTCAATGTACTATAAGATTTCTTTGGTTTTAACTTATTCTGTTTCTGTTAGACGTTTGTCGAATTATGTTTGAGAACCGTATGCTAACCTAATTCTTCGTAAAAAAATGTTCTGGATCTGTGTTGACCTCAAATAAAACTTTTGACCTCCAAAATCGAGTTGGGACGGGAAGCTCACTATTTTTTTTGGGAATATTTAGTTCAAAGGCCTCGTTCTCGTCTTTGATCTTTGACTAGCTATCCATAGAGCCTCAATTATGAACTCTATTTTCTTGTTTGCTTTGCCAATAATCAGATTCTACCTGGCTGTTAAGCATTTGAGTGATTGCTTTTTGAAGGAAAAAGGAAAATAAAGAGAATATCCTTCGTTGTAATGGAAAACCCGGACTCCTTCATTTAGCTATATTTTCCTATTTCCAACCTTTATATCTTCATTGGTGAGAGAGTGACATATTTAGAGATTGTCCAATGTTTGAAGTGTGTGAATTTGTACGTGCATCATATGCATTAGTCTTGATATCGTCTCAAAGGTTGATCTTATGTGCAGGATGTGTGGACCGAATTAGGCCGTCCTTGTGGAATCCATCAGAAGCAGGTAGCCAATTTCTCCATGTTTTTGGGCCTATATAGCTGAATAAACAATTGATTGTATTTTTAAAGTCATATTTCATTTGAGAAGAACAAAGTTTGGTACTACCTTCTTTCTTGCCCTCTATATCTTTGGACACTTTTTTTGTGATTGTTATTTTGTGTCATGCATTTGCTTGTTTGATGCGAGAGTTGATCCCGGTTGGTGTGTATTGATTTTTGTTAACCGTGCAGGTTGATCAAATGGTCATTCACTCTGCTTCAGATCCTCGTCCAAGGACAACCCTTTGTGGAGATTACTTTTACAATTATTTTACTCGTGGTTTAGATATTTTATTTGATGGCCAGGTGCTTCTTCTTATTATTTATCATTTCATCACCCATTTTCTTTTTTTTTTTCAGATGTTTGGTTGTGGCACTATTTGTCATATGAAATTTACAGTAAAAGTGTGAAAAGTACCATTGTGTATTTGCAGAGTCATAGAATCAAGAAGTTTGTTTTGCATACCAATTATCCTGGTCATGCCGATTTCAATTCGTACATAAAGTGCAATTTTGTCATCCAAGGTTTTGCCTCTATTCCCTTGAGAAGGTTCTGGTGATTAAAGCTTAATCTCGTGCACTAACTTTCTTTTTGTGCTGTCTTTTGTGTATTTGTGCAAGTGAATAACTCTAAACATAGCATCACACCGAGCACTAAATGGGACCAAGTTAAGGTATATATTTTAAACTCCACATGTAGTATCTTTTTCTGCTGTTAAGATGCTGCTTAAGCTTTTTCAATTACCATTTTTCTTATAAATTTAGTTGCTGTTTAATCCCACTCTCTCTTTTTTGCTTTACTTGGTTTCACTTGCATCTACACCTTTTCTTAGCTATTTCTTCCTAAAGTTTCTTTTGTAATTTTTTTTCCCTTTAATGTGTGTGGTTTCACCATAAATTCCTGCTTTTAACTTTTTTCTCTTAGCTTCTGATGAGACTTGATTGTATATGTTTTGTATTTCCGTCTCTGAGTGATGTATGCAGCTAACTAACATTTCTTTACTTCAGGATATCCTTGGGGACTGTGGTCGTGCAGCGATCCAGACACAGGGTTCTTCTAGCAATCCCTTTGGATCCACTTTTGTATACGGCTACCACAATATTGCCTTTGAGGTGAGCTTTTGAGAAATTCATAACCATAATGTGTGCCATCAGAAATATGATATGGGAGCTGACTGCTATTGGTACAATATGATTCTACTGCAGTTAGTAACAAATATCTTCTTTTGTTTGAACAGGTGATGAAGAATGGTTATATCGCAACTGTAACTTTATTCCAATCCTGATACCTGCCCGGTATGTTTTGCACGTGTTTTTCATTCTTAGCGATGACATGCATTTTATAAAATGTGATGCTCTGCAATTTTTTTCAGCCATCAACTGTACTACCTAACTCTAGTAACTGAGTTCCAAACTTATTATGAAAACCGGTTGTCATGCTGTCCAAAACTAGCATTTTTTTTTTTCCCCAAGTATTTCCATTTCTCATTGCTCTGGCTCCTGTTGTCAGTTTGAAGCAGTGGACACCTGTTAATTCAGCAGAAAAGAAGGCAGCATATAACTACAGATGCCATTGCACGATTGTAAATCTTAAATTGTACATAACTATGTTTATTTGTACAGTTCATTTACCCTATTCACATTAATTAGTACGTGATTCCATATTTGTTAGGATCAGCGTCAACAATGTCGCGCAGTACAGTGACACCCAAGTCTCATCGGTCTTCTATTAAATCTATGCTTCTAGACTTGTATTATTGCGAAGTACCAAAAAGTTGAAAGCTTGAAAAATTGGGCCGCAACTTTTAAAACACCCTCTGTCCATACGATACGAATTGAAAACATTATCATACGTTAAGAATTAAAATGTCTGGAATTGCTATTACAGTTTTTGTTTTAACTTAACAATGGAAGTCTAGTGTGGTGTTGTGATATTAAGAGTTGGGATTGGGAAGCCATTCCTGGCCATTGATGAAGCCAATTGAGATGAATGGCTTAGCCTCTGTTTCTGTAAGTTCCCTGCACCACGACACTCTTCCTCCAAAATCAGCCCCAGGTCCGGAACACTTGTACTGACCATAAAATACAGTCCTATAGATGATTAAAGCACATAAAATTGAGGTGAAGTGACACCTAGATGGAATATAATTTGGAATGATATACATTATACAACATATCAAGAGATAGAGAGAGAGTGTGCTTACATTTCTCTGTTTTTATCGCCCCAATCGTACCATCCTCTAGGTGTAATTGTCTTGTCCATGTAAGTGTAAGCAAACACCACCCTGGAGAAAGTACCCCAAGCCCTGCCCAGGTATAGTGCACCAGACCCTGTAACCTTGCATTTCACAAAGGAGAAGCCTGTTTCTTCAAGCAAGCTCTCTCTTTTCTGTGCCGTCAAGGCACCAAATGTACTTGTTTTGGCATGTAAATGGCAATCTTTATAGAAAGATAGCCCATTTCCGAATATAAAATCCACGGAACCTTCAATATAGCATTGTTGGAAGTAGTGTCTTCCTATGTGGTCATAAAGCGTGTCCTGTGCTCCTATGAACTTGCATCTTATGAAAGCTGCCATGTCTGCTGATATCCTTAGTGCCACTGCCTGCTTCCCTAATGCTCCAGAAGGTGGTGGCGGTGCGTTGTTCTTTAGTAAACAAAACAAATTATGTCAATACCGTTTTTGAATATATGGCATCGGAGTATCATAATTCAGAAGAGAGTTAGAACTCTCATCCTCTATTACATTGCTATGTAAGAGAAATGTTTCCAGTAACCCTGATAAGATTTGGAGCAAGAGCAGCTGATAGGTGACATGCTTAGCAAACCCTAAATTTACATGTCATCTGATCAAATTTTGACGCTTGTCCAGTTGATTCTTGAAGCAAGTAGGACGAAGGAGTGCTTAATTAACCAAGTTGGCACAGAATACAGAAAAAGGAGTTGCAGATAGTCTATCTGCGGAGAATACCTTGAATGTTATATTCTTTGCAACGAAGTAGGGAGAATTTACAGCAAATGTTGCTGAGCCAAAGGTGCCCAATGGATGTCCACTTTGTCCCATTCGGTCAGCTGTGTCGTCCCACTCTATGATCGTCTTGTCTGAACCAGCACCTTCCAGGGTAATGTATGCCATTGTTGCAGGGATCTCTACCTTTTCCCTGCATTTCCCATTCACAATTCAAAGCTCAATCTTAGACCATTATGTAGACTAGAAATACCCGCCTTTTGGATATAAATTATAATAGATACTTGAACTTAACTGTTCTGAGATGAAAACTAGGAGACATTCTAAGAAGAACCCGTAAAAAGAATGCTAGGTGGATCACCTATAAGTTCCTTCACTAATGGAGATAACCACTCGGCAGTCATTAACAACTGATATGGAGTTGATAGCTTTCTGGACGGTGAGAAAGTCTCCCATTCTCGGTTTATTGTTTACTTTTATGGTTAAGCAAGGCTTGAATTTGTTCCTCGCTTCCTGAAAAGAAGCAAACTTGGCCGAAGACATTTGTTTAACCCACTCCAAATAGGCTTCTTCTGTTCCCACGAGTCTGCTAGGAACAGTTATGGCAAGCAAAAAGTTCTCATTTGGAAACATTAATATCAGCAACAACAGCTTCAACTTCGTTGAAGAATAGTTCATTCTTATTTGTTCTGGTATGCAAAGAGAAGTGAAAGAAAGCTTACAACTTTAGGAAAGATAGCAAAGATAAGGCATTTAATAAGAACTTGCATGACGACGAGGAGCAAAGAGGCAGAGAATATGTCAGGGTCTGGCTACACGTAAATTGTCTGTTATTGAAACACCCATTACGCAGTTTAAGACTTACCAGTGACTTTAAGTCTAGGCATTGTTTCTACTTGTCTGTTCTTGGCTTGTCAGTGGAGTCGTCAAAATTAAAAAAAAAGAAGAAACATATAGATTATTATTAACACATCAAGCATGCTGTTACCGGTCTCCAACTTAGGCTCGGTGTTAATTTGTGCTCGACTTCTCTGCACTTGGGCAGTAGTAGCTGGCAAAGTTAGCTCTGGTGATTCCCTGTTTCTTTTTTATTTCATTCCTTTCTCCCCTCTTCAAGATGTTGGCAAGATAATCTCTCGAGTCTTGTGGGTGGTTAGTAGCTACCATCAAATTGAAGAATATACCTTAGCCACATAAAATAATGGTATGATTACGTACTATAAGGGAACATTGGTTGAGAATGAGAATGTTAAAGAATCTTTGACGAAGTTTTATTAAGCTAGTGCCTTCATTCGTTGAGCAATCGTTCTAGTATTTGGTAATGCCACGTGAGTCCGGAACTGGTGTAATCATCGTATACTTGAAGTGGATACGGAATGGTGCCAGGGATAGACAGGAGTAGCAGTGCCGATAGAGCGTGGTCCTCGGCAGTATATTTTCAACAACCACTTGGGAGTCTGGAGTGATTTCCCTTTTCTAATATGGTAAGGTAACTGGTGTGTTTTGGGTAAAAGGCGTGAGAAGAAGGAGACGAAAGGAGGGTCATCAATCATGATGGAGATGCTTCTTATAAAAAGCATCATTTGACAAAAATGGTCCCGCCATAATGACTTAAATCTCGTTGGAGTGCATGTTCGTTTACGAAGAGGGTAATAACTTCAGTGTCCTTCAGTTTAATATTCCTATAGGCAGTATCTATGGATCTGTACCTAAAGTTACTATCATAATACAATTAAAATTTCAGCATGTTTCCTTAAAAATAAAGTGACACTTAACATTAACAAACTAAGGGAACGTAAGGATGTAATTTTTAAATGAGGTTTGTCTATTATTGGTGTCTATATGTATACATAGAACAGCGTGGTTTCTAACCTCAAAAGCAGATGGATATTAAATTAATTAAAAATTAAAAATTTGTTAAAAAAAACCAGCATTATGACATCTCTCAGTTTCCCCAAATCTTTAAATTTAAACACCAAGTTCAAGCAACAATTTTTCTGTTAGTTGTCAATTGTTTCGGCTTGATAAGTCCAAATGTTTTATGCTTCAATTACATTTCACTACAAGAAAAATAAGATTCAGAGACGGACATTATCGATGAAAAGTGTAGATTTTTCGTTGGTAAGCTAATTTTGAGACGGAATTTACCGACAGAGCAAGTCGTCGGAGAAGCGGTCGTAGGTAATAATTGTCAAGGGAAGAACAAAATTTTCCACTAATTTACTGACGGCTATTTTATGTTTTATCGCCATATTTAGCAATGCTGTTGGTAAATTTTTCGACGAAAAGTTAGTTTTGGTCGATAAATTTAGCGATGGATGAACGAGGATTTGTCTGTCGGTATATTTATCGACGGAGATGTACCGACAGATTTGGCATCTCCATCGGTAAATTTGTGACTAACTGCACTGACGGAGATTAGTTATCCGTCGGTAAATTGATAATATTTTACCGAAGAATTTCGGTTTTCAGTCGGTAAATAGATTGATACTGTTTTTTATTTTTTTCCCTGCATTTAATTTTATTTGATAATCTTACAATTGATATATAATTTATACAATTATCAGTTATCTATTGATAATATTTTGATTTGTTTCTATATTTAATTTATTAAAACAGAAAGTTGATTGATGATATAAAGTAAAAATTATCTTAATTGATAATAAAAAGTTGTCTTAATTGTACAACAATAAGTATTTAACAACTATTCATTTGGTGACTACAACTATGCTATTCATTTAGTGAATGCAAATGTTTTGAATTTTGCGATAAGGTGTTGCCCTTCCCCTTCAACTCATCCACCTCATTACGGAGCTGGGCTATGTACTCTATCGACTGTTGCAACTCAGTTGTTAGTTCCTGTATTGTGTCTGAAGCTCATGGATTTTATTGGGTGCAGACCGCCTACTAGATGATGTTGTACTGAATGTGGAGAATTGCGAATAACGTGTGTTTGTGAATGAACTTAAGTCGAATATCCTTTCACAACAGTCCCTACCACCCATTGCATTAAGATAAGTTTGACTCTCATCAACATCTTCATATTGCGGAAACTGTTGTTAAATGCTTTATTGTATTTGGTCATACTTTCTGGAAATGCTTTAGAATGTTTTGAATTGTTTCAGTACTGTTTTGTATGGTTTCTGTATATCCTTTTAGGGGGTATGTGGGTGTACAATATGTTTAATTCTATGTTAAAAAAATGAACCTTAAAGAGTGAGGATTGAGTTTATTGATGATTATTAATGGGAGCTATATGCTTCCCATGATATATGCTTCAAGGTTAATACCTATAATCCAGAGCATTCATCTTTATAACTAACAAGCCTAATATGGATGGTTGAGGAATGTAGGGAACAATTTAATTTATTACTGAACTTTTATATATGTAAGGCAATTAAAAGGAAAGTGTTTAAGAAAAGGTTTGGACAATATGTGAAATAGTATCCTAAGTTGTATGATTACATTAATAAGTTGAAGGTTAGTAAACCTAACTCAATTGTGTACATTTAACTTAGGAGGAATCAAGACACTTTATCTTTTACAATTCAAAAGATTATAGATATGTTTTGTTGCAATTAAGAAAGGGTTAAGGCATTTGAGACATATAGTTTTGAATAGATGGATGCTTTTTCAATACTAAACATCAAGGATAATTATTGAGTGAAATTGGGAGAGGGGTTGGTGGAAAAATGTATCCTATTGCTTGATATGTTATTGAAGTTGAGAATATTAATTCATGATCTTTGTTTATTGAATACATTGATAACTAATTTGGACTTGGGAGATGAAAAAAAAACATATATGTAGAAGGTATTTTTTATCTAATTTGTCATAATTGTAACTATTCTTTTCTTTAAATATGGTTTTTATTACATATTTTTTTTCTTAAAATTATAAGGGCTGAATGTAACCACTGGGGTCAAATTACCATAGATTGTCCATTAGAATATGTGCTAAACATGTGTAATATAATTGGCATTCTGATTATAGTGGTAGAGATTTAAGGAAGCAATTTTGGAAGTGTAACTGATCCACCTTTGTTGAAGACTTCAATAAGGAGTTAAAAAGGTTAAACAAGTCGAAGCTTGGATGTATTGACATCTTGCTAAAGTATCCAATGCAAATCCAAATATCCTATGGTTCAAAACAACATGTGTGAAACAATTAATGGGTGGCTAGTTAGAGGTATGCATATAATTTAAATATTAGAGACAATTAGAACAACGATGATTAGGAGGCAACCAAAAATAAGTGTAGGTATAATTTTGGAATAGTAATATTGCTCTAGAGATAGTGAAGTAGATTAAAAAGATTAAAAAGGAAGCAACACAAAATGGGGGATCATATGGAATGAAGATGATGCTTATTGAATATTAAAAGGTGAATCAAATGATAATATGAGCTTAGGGAGCAAACTTACACCTATGAGGTTTAGGAATTGTTTGGGTACCTATACAAACATTCAATTAATTCCATACACCATTTCAAGCAGAACATGGATCCTTTTGTATGTAATTGTTATACAAAAGGTTTATTTAACATATAAGAGAGTGTTTTACAACTTACAAGAGGTTCATTTTTCTAACTAGTTAATGAATATGAAGAAATTCATGCTCTAGCCAAGAGAGTTATGTTTGGAAGGGCTAAAAAGGGAATAAAGGAACGGAAAGAGTAATACATATAAGCTAAACAAGAAAGACATGTACAAATTATCTCAAATGGGTTAATTGCAAAAGTGTAGAAGGTGTAGCTCAAGCGGTCAAACAATATATCATATAAAGTTCCCTTTGAAATTTTGTATTAAGCTCAACCACCTCCTCAAGCTCAATCATGAGTATATTACAAATTACCCTAATTAGATATATTGTTTATTGTCATAATGTAGTTTATTTACTAACTATTTTATCTTCTTATCAATATAAGAAAACTCAACATGCACAATAACAATGATAAGGACCCTACAAATTTTTTTTTTTTGGTGAAGTTCATCTAGTGTTCTTCAAATTGTTATGTTAACCTAGAGGACTAAGGTTTAACTGCAAAGAAAGTATCACTTCAAGGAAATTTCAAGAGGATACAAAAAGGAGGAGAAGAACAATCCATGTATCTCAAGTTGATGAATTGACTTTTTAATAACTAGCTATTCAGAAATTTATTCAAAAAACACCAAACAAATCATTTGTTTAACATATTATTAGTTTTCTTAGCTTGACAAACAATCTTGTAATTTTTTGGTGTACGTTTAAACCTAACATTTATGTGTTTTCAAATAAGCTTGTAATACATAGATGTTTGATTAAACCTAAAACTTTTAGTTACATGGATGGAATGACACTTTTTTTAATTACATTGACAATTTAAATAGGATTTTATATCAAATTGATAGTCTTTATGTCGTTAATAAACTAAATATTTTTAGCATACATGTCACTGATAGGTCCTTTTATGAAATTTCCATTGATTAAAAAGCCAAAACATAGCAACATATTATTCTAAATAGCTCAAGTTTTTTTTAATTACACATTAGTCAAAACAAAATATTACAAATTTAAAAGACTAACAGTATCTCTTAAATAATAGTCATTAAATATGTTATTCATTTACCACTAAAATACTTGTACATATGTAATAAATTATAATAGCAAGCCAACAACAGCGAAGTCAACACAAACTTGATAAAAATCAGCCTTACCACCTTCTTCTCTTTTGCTAAATCTTCAATATAGACCTTCATTCTCTTAATTTCCTCCTCAATTTCCTTTCTCCTTATTTCCTCGTTAGACTTCGAAAAGAGTCACTTGTCATACAAACTTTTGCCTTTTGTTATTTTTAGCTTCATTCTTCAACCAAATTTAATTTCTCAATCTTTGTATTACAACTCGAGCCATCTCTCAAAATAGAACATCACACTATATAAAAAAGTTGCAATTTTTAACGATATAATATGTAGGAAACAAATTGTGTTAGCTAGATACTTGACACAATTGTAGAACGTTCTCCCTAGATTTTGTTTGCTCCATAATGTCCTAACAATTGTATTTAACCCACATAAAAAGTGTATATTAATAGTAGTATTTATTCTAGATGTCCTATAGTTTGTTGACTTCATGTATAAGATTATCACACCTTATTTGTTCAATTGTAATATGATGAAAAATTAGACCATTAATTATGAATACTTTGTAACTATTCTAGCTCAATAATATTTATTTTGGAGCACATGACAATTACATTTAAATATTTGGATTCAAATAAGTAAATAAAGCAAACATGGATAGTAAACAACTTAAATAACATTACCTTATCTTCTCACCATTCTTTAATTGTAATTTGCATTTTTGTTGTTGCATATATATAGTAATAACCATATTTAAAGTGTTCAACCTTTTGAGATTTTTTTATCAAGTGCCCAAACTTGTAAGATTTTCCATTGAATGATTAACCTACTAAAACTTTAACAGTTCAGTTTAAAATGTTAGTTTTGTTAGTAATTTACTAATTTGGCTAATAAAATCTTTGCTTTTCATGAAATGTAAATTTCCATTGGCTATGATTAGACTGAATTATTAAAAAAATAATATTAAAAGTATATAAATTGAATTGATTTTTGAATACTTTTTCTCCTAACTAATTTATAGATATGTTAAAAGGAAATTCTCTATCCAATTAACTTAGTAATGATAGATATAATTATGTTAGTAATATTATATATATATATAAAAAAGATTTAGATGGATAAATTCATAAGAATAGAAGGATTGTATTATATGAGATTTCTAATCATTTATCTTTTTATTCACTAAGCCAGCAGCTCCGTTGTAGTCTAGTTGGTTAGGATACTCGGCTCTCACCCGAGAGACCCGGGTTCAAGTCCCGGCAACGGAAATGGTCTTTTGAACCCAGAGCTTCATTGAAACGACATCGCATTGGGTCCGTATCTAATGTATCTATTATCACCGCAACACATTGACTGATATATCGTAATCCGCGTCCAAACCCTGATACTACGAAGAGGTCCTACCAGTGTGAAGTGCTCATCTTCGACAATAGCAAATTAAAAAAACAGAAACAAGTCGCAGTTCGCATTGTCTCATTTCAAATAAGCGGAGGGTTTAGAGCGGCCAAGTAGATTACTTTTCTAATATCACTCCTTTCACCAGGTGAGGTTTCATCTTCCTATGGTTTAAATTTCCAAGTTTGGTATTGGATTGATTTTATCTCTTTTTCTTTTGCTCCTTTCCTTTCTTTCTTTCCTAAAGTTCTTGCAAGTTCATAACTTTTTGAGTTTATGATGTGGATGTACTGTAAATTGGTTGCTCAATGGGAGTCTTCAAGTTCGACAGCATTAGTATCTAAATGTGTCTGATTATGCTTAGTGTAAAGATGGGATTTTCTTTTCTTGAAGATGTAATATTTGATTTGTTCCCTCTACTATGTAATGTGGAGAACATAAATTAAGGAAACTATAGCTGTAGCATAGTGTATAGCTGCTAGTAAGGATGAGGCGATTCCAGAATCCTGTATTTATCGACGTCTGCTTATTAAATGTGAACTTCGTACTAGTTTATCATGGTTTTCTAGTTTACTTTTAACAATGGCGTTTGAATTTGCAGTTTATAGATGATTATGTTTGGAATTACTGGTTGTCCCTCACTGTGCTATCTCCAGCTGCCTTTGCATGGTCCCCGGTCACTTTGCAGGAGAATTCCGGCTTCCGCTGGTGTTGGGAAGCAGAAAAACAAGATTGATTTACGACACACAACTAGGTACTTCTGAATCATCCATAAGCTGTTATATTTTGTTTTGGTGATCATTCACAAAGTGATTGTTTTGTTATTTTGCTATCGCACAAAGTCAGTGGACTGATTCCGTGCAAAGATGCAATGCAAAACAGACTTACTCGCTCAAGTGTGCAATGAATGCTTCATATGGTGGAGATATGGCAAATAGTAAACCAGGTAACCATTTCTCTTTGTTGACCTGTTAGCGGTCTATATCTGACTAACAACAAAGATCTTCTACTGTTCTTCTTTGTTTTTTATTCTTGGGGTGGGGGGAAGATTCAAAATGATTTTCCATGTAGCTCGTATGATTCCTCACAAATTTTTTTCTTTTTCCTTTTGCAAACTGTGAACTCTTTTTGAATATGAGAAGACTTTCTTGTTGGTTTTAGCAATCGATTCATGCATTCTATTTGTCTGACAGGAGATTATATTTCTGTGACTAGTGTTCTTCCATCTTTGATTTGAGTTCAAGCAACTCTTTAACTTTTGGGAATCATGATAAATGTTAGTAAATTAGGGATAACTGGTCAAGGATTCAATATACATAGTAATTGTGATGAGTTCTGATTTGGAAGGTTCTGTATAGAAACTGTCATTTCAACGTCTTAAATGCTTCAAGAGATTCTGGGTTGAATCTATTTTGAGAAAAGTGGTGTTGACTTTACAGGGCACTTGTATGATTTCAATGATCAGTTAACTCGCATACTTGTAATATACTTGGAACGTGCTAGCAATTGATTATGCACAGACACTTCGCACACAATTGCTACTTTCATCGGAAAAGAGTAATATTTGGCAAGCAGAGCAGCTTTTGCCCACAAGTTGTTAATAATCAAATAGTAGTTACCTATGTTGACTTTGTGATAAGCCTTTTGCCCTTTGTTTACTAGGTTGCTTCTTTTCAGAAACTGTCAAAAGCTAGCGCCATTAATCTTTTAGTCTATCTCATGCATTTCTGTCCAAGTTCAGTTGTTTTTCCTAGAATCCATGTAAGAGACCCCTACAAACGACTTGGAATAAGCAGGGAGGCTTCTGAAGATGAAATTCAAGCAGCACGGAACTTCCTTGTTCAGCAATATAGCGGGCATAAGCCAAGTTTGGATTCAATTGAGGCAGCCCATGATAAAATAATCATGCAGAAGTTCTATGAGAGGAGGAACCCAAAAATTGATATCAAGAAAAAATTGAGGGAAGTACAACAGTCTCGTTTTGTCCAGGTTATTGCGAGCAGGTTCCAAACCCCCTCCTCAATTGTCACTGTTAAAACATCCCTGGCATTTCTAGTACTTGGAGTTCTCACTATTATATTTCCAACGGAAGAAGGACCAACTCTTCAGGTAGCGATTTCCTTGTTGGCTACCATATATTTCATCTACGATCGACTGAAAAACAAAATCCGAGCTTTCCTTTATAGGTATGTAGCAATTCAGTCACACCAAAACCCTGAAACTGTTTTTAGTTTCATGCTACTCTCTCTCATTAGTAATTCAGGGTTTATTAAAAACTTCCATCTATTTTGCTTTGTTGAAATACTGGAACTAACTGTTTTCCTTGTATGATGCAGTGTTGGAGCTTTTATTTTCTCATGGCTGTTTGGGACCTTTTTGATGGTATCAATAATTCCGCCATTGCCATTGGTTAAAGGGCCAAGAAGTTTTGAAGTGACTACTTCGTTGTTAACTTACCTACTGCTTTGGGTTTCATCTACCTATCTCAATTAGTTGGAGCTTATTTAAGATCTTGAGATTTTTGCATTTATGTAGGCCAGAGCTTCACCAAATCTTTCAACATGTCTTGGAATGTATAGTTTGCTGCATTAAAATTTTGGAAATGAGCCCTCATGTTTAGTAGGAAAAAGTTTGTGGAAGTGGTGGTTACTGTTGTTTAGAGAAGAGATGTAACATTTATTACTTTAAGATTATGCGTTGCATTTGTTGTTTTCTGCATTAATCTTCCTCTTCCAGTTATAGTTGTTGAGGTTCTGGATATTGTGAAGAGTAAACTGCTTTTGAAGCCACAATTCATTTTTGTGTACGTGGGCAGGCAACGTGTGCTATATACTTCAGAGGTTTATCA
This sequence comes from Erythroxylum dillonii, assembly GCA_032467995.1. NCBI lineage: Eukaryota > Viridiplantae > Streptophyta > Magnoliopsida > Malpighiales > Erythroxylaceae > Erythroxylum > Erythroxylum dillonii. The sequence goes on from JANKYE010000225.1 coordinate 8,880,854, forward strand.
AAATTGGTCAATTACTTGAGAAAGGTCTCTAAGTGCATTTTGAGAACATGGCAGGCCTGATTAAAGATGCAAAGGGGCTGAAAATATTTGTTTATTAAAATAGAAAGAGAAAAACAATAGAATTGAAATGAATAATGCTGAGCACATACTTTAGAGATGGTGCTCGGTATGATATATACACTGTCTCATAACAAATTATGTTATAATGGAGAATATCAACTATACTTGTGTATGGTTTGTTAGAGCTTTGTAGTTGTCAATATAACCGGTCAATATATATTTATGTTCTAATATTATATTCCAATTTTCCCTCTCAAACTAGACGGTGCATAGCATAATCTAAGTTGTGTTTTTATTACGCACAGAATGTGGATGACTTAAAGCCATCGTCAAATAGTTAACAACTTGAAGTGAAGATGGTATATGTTGGGTCTCGAAAATTTTTCCTTTTATTTATTAAGCATGATCTGAATAAATTTTTGTGGTCTTGTAAGATAACTTGTTTTATTTGGAGTTTAATTATTATGCCAAGGTTAGAATTAATTAATGTAGGGTTAAGGTATTAAAGTATGACCTAAAGTAGTAGTAGTTGAATTAAGTGAAGGAAGGGGTAGAATTGAAAGAGCACTTAAACCTTTAAGTTTAAGACATAAGTGGAAGGGCATAAGGGTCATTTTGCAAGCTTAAAGAGTGTAAGTTAGAAGAAGAAAGGTTGGTTTGTTAGGAAGAAGAGAAGCATCGTGGGAATAGAGAAAAGAAGGGAGAAAACTTAAGGTTTTTGGAGATTTTGAAGAACTTGAAAACTTTGGGATTAAAACAAGTAAGTATGAGCTTTAACCCTTCTTGATTGTTGGATGAACCTTATTTAGTGATAATTAGAGTGGAAAATGGGGTTGAATGTGTATAGAAAGTTGTTTTTGAATGGTGTATGAAAATGTTTTAATCTTTTAGGGTTAATGATCATGCTGTGTTTGTGAATGATATTGGGTTGGAATGAGCTTGGAAATGAAGTAGAAGAGGTGTTTTAGTGTTAAGATGAGTGATATTTGAAGGATGGAAAGTATAAAGATGAGGAATGTCAAAAAACAAGTTTTCGGAAGGTTTCTGGACTTGTTCGTCGTGGCGCACTTTTGCCCTCACCGCGACGAACTCCAACATTTTCGCCGCGGCGAGCTTCTGATTTCGCCACGGCAAAACTCATTTTTCTGCATAGACATGTTTCAGTATTTTGAGCATAACTTTTGCTGTAGATGTCCAAATGAGGTGATTTTTGATTTGGCGTAAACTAAAGACATATGGCTACAAGTTTTTATGAAGAAATGAAGTATTAATTCAGTCTATAAAGATCTCAATTTTTGCGTAGAAGTTGAGTATAG
>JANKYE010000225.1:8956726-8969605 GCA_032467995.1 Erythroxylum dillonii
GTGAAGTCATTTTGACTTAACAAGAGTGACACCTAGCATCAAATGAATACAACTAAGGCATAAGTGTTTCTGCTGGTCATTTTTCTACTCTTTGTTCATTCACCACCAAAACACCATGCTCTTTCATTCTTGTGTATTTGGCTTATATTGTGCTTGATTACCACATCAAGATGCTGCATCAAGGAAGTTAGACCTTGACATCTTTTGTGCTACTGTCTTCTTGTTGTAAAGATCATCCTAGTTTCAATTGGATTTTAGAGTTGTGTTTGTTGCTTGGAAGGCTAATTGGCTTGTTCTTTGGAGTTGGAATTTGAAGTTAAATAGGTAAGGGAATTCTAAACTTGATGGCATGTATTAATGCAAGTTCTATAACGATTGAATTGGCATAGAACATGTGTTATGACGATGATAAAGGTGAAGTGAATGGACTTTGATAAAGGTGGTTAGGTTTTGGAATAAAGGAGTTTAAACCTAAAAATCGCAAGAAATTGGGTAGTCCACAATCGTGGCACTCATCCTATGATCGTGGGTAGATGCATTAGCTTCTGCCACGATCATGGGAATCGTGGGCAAGGTTATGACATGAAAACTTTTTTTTTTGTTCAATTGATGAACCATATAAGGTTAAGATACTTTATAATGGTGTATTTGGACTTAATTAAGGTTTAAATGAACCTAGTTTGATGTTAGATTAATTTATTAAAGGTTGAATAAGTTTTGAGTTGTTCATTTAGGTAATAACTTAAGGAAGATGTTTGATATCAAAGTATCTAATGATGGAATATATGATTTGCTTAAAGGATAAATGTGTTCTTATGGAAACAAATGTGATCTAATAGATATGAGCAATGTGTTAGTTATGAATGTTAGTGAATGGGGAACTTGTGTGAATACTTGTAAAGTGTAATTACTTAATGTATTCATTGGTGCATTATCGTAAATGTTTATGTTTATAAGGCATGTTAAGTTTGATCAAATGTGAATGAACATGTTCAATTTGAGCATGATGGAATAAATTCATGTGTTATGCACTACATCTTTTACATGTGATTTTGAAATCCGAAATGGTTTGTTTTAAAACTGCCAAGTCCTAGTTATGAGTAAATAGGCATGCCTAGAAAGGTTTGCAACTGGTCCTGTTCTTAGACACTTCGGTGTCTCTGTACTTTGACACTATGGTGTCCTCTGTTCTTAGACACTATAGTGTCTTCTAATTCAGAGACTTAAGTCTCTTCTGTTTCTGTTAATACAAATCATTAGTATCCCCTATTCTGTTCCCGTTACCCACTTCTGTAAAAAAGGACTAGTAGGCCACTATGTTTTGTGTTCAAATATATGTTCAATTCTGAAACAAGGTGAGTTTTGATATGATAAAAGTTATGCCTTGATCTAATACAGGTTGTATTCTATTTTAACACAATTATATCCTATTCTGAGACTTTTAAGTTTTGTTACGACGGAATGATATTCTCTTCTGATACTTATATGATTTTCTTTAATGCAAGAATATTCTGTTATGATGCTTTTAATGGTATGATTACTCTTTAATTTGAATAATTAAAGATTGCTTATGATATATTCTAATTCAGTACATGTGAATGCTAGACGATTGTTAAAAACATTTGCCATTTTATATCTTGTTTAGTTATTCCCTACTAAGCTTTATGCTTAGTATGGTGGTTTTGCCTCCGTGTAGATTCTGATAAGAAGATTTAAGACTGGGATAAAGACAACCGTAGTAGCCGAAGAAGGATTTGTTTTGAAAAATGTTAAGTTTGTTATTGAGTTGTACTCAATATGATAAGACATTTTGTATTTTTTGTGTATGTGGTTTGTAATAACCTTCATTTAGGATGGATTTAGAAGTTAAGGGATGTATTTTGAAAAGTACAATGTGTATGATGTATTATGTTTATTAACTCAACCTATAATGAAATGTATTGTATGTTTGTCTGCGTTTCTTTTAAGGAAGTTTTGGAATGCTTTTGTATATTTTAGATATGCTTTGTGTGACATCTATATATCCTCTCAAGGGGTGTTCAGGTGTTACAAGAACCAAGAGCTTCTTCATTTGGTATTCTTCAGTTGTCTAATATGCATGCGTGAAGGTTGGCTGGAGCAAACGAGTGGAGCATGGATAGAAGCTTCTTCAACATTTTCTCTTGGAATTTCAAGGAGAATAACCGAGATAGTTGCAGCTTGGACAACAATTGTTCTACTCCATTCTCTCTTCAATTTTCAACACCAATGGATGCTACAAAGGTTGATTTTTGGAGCCTAAAAATGGAGATGAAATGCTAGCTTCCCAACCCACGTTCAACAGGAATATTGACATCAAGTCATGATTAAGCTATTTTTTTCATTTTAAGGTTGTAATTTCTTTTCGAATTGTTGTATTATTGGTGTTGATTTGATCGAGTTTTGGGATGAATGTTTTTAATATGTTATTTTGATTGTTCTATTTCGAACCTATTGCTAAAACATTGAATGTAATTTGTAATCGTTACTTTTGATGTTTGTGAGTAGAATCTAATGATCCTGTATCATTGGGAAGAACATAACTTAGGTTAGATAACCCGAACATGTGAGGTTACTGCTTATATTGATCGTTTTCTATTTCGTAATGCGACTGCCAAATTAAATCTAGATATTTTATCTTAGGTTATTCGGTTGTTAGGTTTAATTAATAATTGTATCTTGATTAAACAAAACTTAAAGAAAAATCGAGATTAGGAGAGCGTTCTATTAGTCTCAGATCGATAGTTCGAAGAGAGTTGTAAAGACGTTAGGATGATGGAATATCCTTGATCATGTTTATGCCGAGATTGACCCTAGATACGAAAGTTACTCATATTTGACACATTAATCATTTTTATGATTTATTTTCTAAATTGAATAAAATCAACCCCCCTTTTATATTTGTCGCACTTCAATTAATTTTGTTATGGAAATTAACCAAAAATTTCATGTGGATTCGATCTCGTGTCACCACAAATTTTAGTGTGCAGAGTCAGGTAAATTTTGCAGTACACTCGACACTCCCTGTCAAGCAAATTCCAAAATATGCAAAGTTTTTGAAAGAACTATGCACAAATAAAAGGAAGTTGAAAGATAAGAAGAGAATAATTTTAAGTAAGAATGTATTAGCTATGATAATTAGAAAATTACTAAAAAATGGAAAAATCCACATATGTTTACACTTCCATGTGTTATTGGTGATAAGAAAATTGAGCATGCCATACTAGACTTAGGTGCATCTATTAAAGTCATGTCATACCTTAATTTACCGAGCTTTAAATCTGAATTTTTTGGCAAGAAACTATTGTGATTATTTAACTAGCTGATCATTTTTATGTGCATACTATTAATATTATTGAGGTTGTTTTAGTTAAAGTTAACAGTTTGGCATTCCCTGTGGATTTTTACATCTTGAAGATGGATGGAGATGGTGTTGAAATTTTAACTTCGATTTTATTGGGAAGGTTGTTTATGCAGACAACTAAGAAAAAAAATCAATGTAGATGAGGGTACTCTTTCCGTTAAGTTTGATGTTGAGATATTAAAGTTCAATATTTTTGAAGGAATAAAGTGCTCTAATGATTTTCAATCCATTCATCATATAAATATTGTGCATTTATTTGTGTATAATAGTTTAAAGAAGAAAGTTTTGACGATGAGTCGAAGTTTAATGCCAAACCAGAAGTGAACAAACAAGTTGATAAAACTTGTGAAGTTGTAGAATCATTATCAGCTTTGAAAACTTTAAATGTTGAACTTACTATAACTCACATGAAAATGTTACCTTTTAATTTGCAAGATATAAAGATAAAATTGAAACCTTTACCTGATTACCTAAAGTATGTCTATTTGGTTCATGGAGAGCCATTACCTATGATCACTTTAAAAATGTTGACTACAGGGCAAGATGAAAAACTTGTAACACCACTTAAAGAGTACAAAACTTCAATTGGTTGGACTTTAGTGAAATAAAAGGCATTAGCTCGACAATTTGCATGCACGTGATTCTTTTAGAAGAGAATGCTAAACCAATTTAGAAACCCTAAATAGGACTTAATCCAATGATGAAAGATAATCTAGAACTTTTGGATGCAGGTACATTCTATCCAATCTTAGATAGTAAATGGGTGAGTCCAATGCATTTGTGCGTTAGAAAATTGGTATGACAGTGATACAAAGCCAAAATGATGAGTTGGTACTAATGAGGGATTAAAAGACAATTATGGAATAGAGAAATGACGATGTCTATGTCTGGGAGGAGGCATTGACAAATTTAAGAATTTAATCTTGTTGAAACAACGTCGTTTTAGTTATTTCATAAAAAGATGTCATTTCATTAATCTAAGTCACTTCCGTTAATTAAGGTTGACGTGTCTTATTAATTAGGGTTCCTAGATAAGTGATACTGTCAAGTCAACAAAGATAATAGATATTAACATCTCACTAAAATTGAAAAAAATTGAAATTTTGAATATTTTATTATTATTTTTTAAAGTTCAGACTATAATTATAAAAATGACCAAAATTTAAGTTTTTTTTAAATAATAAAAGAAGTTCCATTATAATACCCCGGTTAAATAAAAAATTCAGTTTGTTTATGTTAGGATGGTGTTAGTTAAGATTCATAATTAGCACCAAATGATCAATAAGCTTCAGCGTTAGGGGAGCTAATTAGGTGGGTAGATGATTAAAATGAAGGCAAGTGTTGTAAAAATAGGCAGGAGAGACAAATATTATCAACGGTCAAATAACTTAAAAGCGCGGGCAGTTTTAAATCGGAGGCTAATGATAGTAATTAACAACAATAATACAAATAATTAACAGGGTAGCTTAAAGAAAGCTACTGGGCGGCCAACACTAATGGATGCCATAACCACTCAAATATAGCTCTTTTCCCTTTATATTTGCTTATTTCTCGTTGCAACAACCAATATGCTCCAAGACGACGTGTCTTGCCTGCATGTAAGCCAAGAGGTGACCCGGAGAGAAGAGAGAGAACGCTATACTTTGCATTCTCTCCAATTCTCTATTGCTCTGTAACCCGCTGCTCGATTGGTTGTTTTGTTATATTTTTTGTTGAAGACGAGATCGGGAGTGGAAGAGGTGAGAGAATCTTGCGTTCTATTACAACTTTTTGTTTCTAAGAGCTTCTCGGTATCCAAACAGATAATGTGGAAGTAATGCATTATTGCTTGTTTGGTTACATGCAATGGATCTGTTATTCTACATTTTAGCTCGATAATGAATTACATTTTCGGTTAATAATGTTTGAAAAAGAAATGGATTGAGTTCAGAAGATTCTGGATGTTGTTTCTCTAGAATTCTGTTTTTGTGGTCAACCATGATTTTGTGTTGTTGTTCATAGAGCTGCTTTCGAAAACTTAAAACGGAACCGAAACAGCCAAATTACAACTTCTCAGTTAGGGGTTTATGCCCATGGAGGTAGTGGAGATTCTTGTGCAGGTCACAAACATTCCTTAAAAGAGATTCTAGTGAATTCTCAACTCCCAAGGTCAAGAAAGAAAAAGAAAATTTTAATAGAAGAAAGCTGATTCGTTTTCTGGGTTGAGATAATTTTTATTTGGAAACGTTGTAAGGTTAACATGTGAAGAATTTTTTGTCAGACTGTTAGTTTGGACCATTTTAGGATAACTCCAAATTAGCTTAAGTAATTAGACAAGTCACCCTCTCTTTGAATCACGATTCCTTGTTTATGAATTGTCATATGTACTTGGTCATGAATCTTGATCCTGTTCTTGTTTCAAGTTTAATATTCAGAATTGGTGGATAAGCATATTCTGAGCAAGAACTGTGCTCTGTGTCGGTGAATTTAGCACTAATGCATGATTAGTTTGTTGATGTTAGATGATTGTGGGTGACACTGGGTGTTATGGCTTATTGGCCCTTGTGTCTTCTGAGACACCAACATACTTGTTTTATTATGAAATCTCGATCACAAAGCATTAACTGCAAATTAAAGAGAAAGTATTTGTCATTTATTTATGGTCCATATGAGGATGACTTGCTTCCTTGTATGTGGGATATTCTCCAGTCTTGTTCGGAGAGCAGGTGAGAGAGGGAAGCCGCTTATGTGGAGGAGCCAATGCAGGGGGCAACAGGAGACGGGGAGAAAATTCTTGTTTCAGTTCGTCTACGACCTTTGAGTGCGAAGGAAGTTGCCAAAAATGATGTGTCTGATTGGGAATGTATCAATGATACCACTATCATGTATAGGAACAATCTTTCACTTTCGGAGAGGTCCATGTATCCAACTGCTTATAGCTTTGGTAAGAAAGTTTTCCTTTTTAATATTATATCTCTTTTTTACTTTTTTTCTTTGCCAATCACATTTCAAGTGATCATTCCGTATCAAGATTTGCCAAATTTCGATCTGTTAATACTGAAAAGATTGATGTGGCTGCCACGTTCTACATTTTCAACTTTAACGGTGCATAATTTACTCTCTTCATAAGCAACTTCTTCTGGAAGTTGTTACAAATCTGAGGAACCTCTTTTCTTTTTTTCTGTTTCTCGTCTATTTTCTGATCTGGGTTATCTGTCATGTTAACTTCCCTTTGATTTTGTTCCATTCTTTTCTTTGTTGAATTTGTTGGCTGTAGACAGGGTATTTAGTCCTGATTGCTCCACAAGGCAGGTGTATGACCAAGGAGCAAAAGAAGTCGTTCTTTCGGGTGTCAGGGGTATAAATTGTAAGTACATATCTTTTATTAACTTGTTTTGTATCTTGGACTTTACTGCGAGCTCCACCTCTATACCCGCATTTCTCAAACTTCATCAGTCTAAATGGTACGTTTCTTTCAGCAAGTGTATTTGCGTATGGACAAACCAGCAGCGGAAAGACATTCACAATGAGTGGAATCACTGAATACACTGTAGCAGACATAAACGAGTACATAGAGAAGGTAGTGGAATTATTATCCTTGTTATGTTAAATCAATAGTTTGTCTACTATTCCTTTTGTTTCCCTTGATTGATGACAAACTCTCGTGTATTTTCATTTTTCTAGCACAAGGAAAGAGAATTTGTCTTGAAGTTTTCTGCCATGGAGATCTACAATGAGTCTGTTAGAGATCTCCTTAGTACGGACACAACTCCTCTACGACTTCTTGATGATCCAGAGGTGAGTCTCATTCTATGGTTGGTGAAGTAATGTTTTAGTTCTTCATTACATCTAACAATAACTACGTGAACAGAAAGGAACTGTTGTAGAGAAACTCTCTGAGGAAACTATACGGGACTGGAGTCATTTTAGAGAACTTCTATCTATATGTGAAGGTAAGTTAAGCCTTTCACTTTCTTGCGTTCTCTAGATGATTGGTGACTGCATGCTCAATCAGCCCCGGAACTTTTTACAGCTCAGAGACAAATAGGCGAAACTTCCTTAAATGAAACAAGCTCTAGATCACATCAGATTCTGAGGCTGGTGAGATTTAGTTATTTCATCATGATTTCTCATATCACCAGTATTCTTATTGTATTTGCATGTCAGGTAATTGAAAGTTCAGCACGTGAGTTCTTAGGCAATGACAAATCAAGCACCCTTATAGCCACTGTGGTATGATTTATTGAGTTGATATCAATGGTTTAATTAGTAAAATGATAGATTCAACAGCTGTTTTGATCATTTTTCCGGATAGAATTTTGTTGACTTAGCAGGAAGTGAGCGTGCGTCCCAGACATTATCAGCTGGCATGAGGCTGAAAGAAGGTTGCCACATAAATCGTAGCTTATTGACATTAGGGAGTGTTATCCGAAAGTTAAGGTTAGCCCACTATTCTTGTCTCTTAATTTTCAAATTTCAACATTTCTCGAGGGCTGTGTCTGTGTGTGCTTGATTCTCAAAAAAGTTATTCTCTTTCCTCTTATTTACATTGTAGAACCTATTTTTGGTGATGAAAAACTTGTCAAAGACAAGGAACGCCGAGATTGAGTTAAATTACTCTGCTCCTAATTAGCTAATTTTTATGATAATTTCTTTCTTACTTTATTGCATATATAGGTAAAGAAAAATAAAAGTTCAACCTATTGTAGGATTTCTAGAAAGACTCCTGTTCAAACTATTTTAGGACTCTTAGAAAGATTTCTATTCAAGCTGTTTTTATTAACATAACTATAACATATAGTGCCGAAATAATAGACTCCTACAAAAAATAAAATACTTTTCTAATAGACTCCTAATAAAACACTCCTCTTTGCAAGTAGTAGGTCCTTCCCACAATGCATCCATATCACTGTGTCAGTGGTCTCCGCCTAGCAACCATTTTACTGGGATATATGCTAAAGCATTTAAAGTTAATCTACGAGTTTTCTGTTTGCTATGCTTATGTTGCATTTTGAAACTGTATGAATACTTGTCTTAATACTTGAGTGAGCAGTTTATAGTTTTCTGCAGTGTCGCAACAAGAAATGTTGTAATTTAGAAAAACTAAATACTCAACCACAGTTCAGTGATAATCTTCTTCAGTATGCCAGTGAAACAAACTGGATCTCATATCTCCGTAATCCATCTTAATGGAGACCCCATGATGGTGAATGTGGACTCACTAATGAATGCCTTGTCAATTTGCCACATGCTGGACGCATCAAAAGGATATGTATTGTGATACATAAGTGGCTAGGGGCATATTATAGTAGCTCAATTTTCTTAACCACAAGGACTTATTTTATTTTGCTTTGTTTCTTCTCTGACAATGAAACCAAGAGGCAATTGGTAAAGTGAAAGCCCCTGATGAACTTATTTGATCAGTTGAAATTTTGAGCATTTTTTATTAGTTGTGAACTCACTTAAGTTCACATGTGAGCTTTAATTAATTTTCTTCTGTTTCAAAAGATGTCGTCTAGTATACACAAAAACATCTGCACTGTATCTACAAATCTGTGCTAGAAACTATGTCCCTTGAGCATTAGCTTAGGCGTGCATTTGCAAAGATATCCGGATAATTGTTATGGTTGGCACCATCTTAACTTGGCACTATCTTTCTTGAAGCCCGTTTTCTTAACTTTGTCTTGCAACCATTGCTTATGACTATGAACTCCTGCCTCCCTTAGAGTTTCAGAAGTCAGCCCCAGCTTGAATTTAATTGTTGGAACTGCTTCTAATAAATTTCTGTTTGGATGCAGCAAAGGAAGAAACGGACATATTCCTTTTAGAGACTCAAAGCTGACTCGCATCCTACAGTCTTCCTTGGGAGGCAATGCCAGGACGGCCATCATTTGTACCATGAGCCCTGCTCGAACCCATGTTGAGCAGTCTAGAAATACCCTCTGGTTTGCCAGTTGTGCTAAGGAAGTTTCAACTAACGCACAGGTCAACATAGTAATGTCAGATAAAGCTTTGGTGAAACAACTACAAAGAGAATTGGCTAGATTGGAAAACGAGTTAAGAAGTGCAGGATCGAATTCTGTTGCATCAGATTCCACCGCTTTGTTAAGAAAGAAAGACCTTCAGATTGAAAAGGTGATGAAATGAACCTTAAAATGGAAGTTATACAGCTATTAGATTTCTTAAGCAGTGGCCTATTCATGATGATATTAGCTTTAGCAAGAATTTGTACGAAACTCACATCATAATGTTTGGCAAGATGGCAAGTTCATTGAGCATCGAAACAAACTTTTCTTCTGAGTATAGTTAAAGACTTACCTCTTTCATATTTTACTTATATGTTGCATATATGCAATTCAAAAATCTACAAAAATAAAGATACTATATGAATCCCTACTGGGCACGCTGCCCAGAATTAGCAGTTCTGTATTAGTTCCTTGTTATTTACGACAAGTATGATAGCAGTTTAGCGGTGTGTCAAAGTGAACTGCTTTCTTGTCGGCTGAACCTTCAATTTTAATATTTTTCCCTACATGCAGCTAATGACGGAAGTTAGAGAACTTAGTCAACAATTGCATCGTGTTCAATCTCAGGTTCAGGATCTCTTAGTGGCAGCTAAAGAAGATACACCTTCAGCAGTAAGTATATCCACCTTATTTTTCATTTTTGACTTGAGAATTCAATCTTGACATGGTCTTGCAAATTCATCTCAAAGTTCTTGCAGATGCAATTGATTCTTTTTGTCCTTTTTCAGGCAGATGCAGATTGTCACTATCCTAAACTTAGAGTATGTCATTCATGGAGATCTGAGAACTCATTGTCATATTCATCAGTTTCAGAGGATCCCCGGATCATAGACAATGGTGGTAGGTCTTTGACTGTATCTCAGTTCTCAGATGTGCATAGTTGTAGCAGTTCTGAAGGGCAATACATTCATTTAACTGATATGGAGGAGAAGTTTGCTGAAACAAATTCCTCTCCACAGCTTTCAATTAGAACAACTAGCTTTGGTCAAAATGATCTGCATGGGAACTATAATGAAGAACAGGACCATGATATTTCAGGCGATCTTTGTAAGGAAGTTAAGTGTATTGAGATGGAAGAGTCGAGCATGAACAGATGGGCAACTGTGACAGTGATGAATCCTAGCTCAGATGCATATGCAAACTCTAATCTTCCATCTGCTCTCTTAAAGAAAGGCTATTCAGAATTGGAAAATTTTGAGGAAAACAGAAAAACTAAAGTAGAATCCCCCCAGGTGAAGGAACAGAAGGGGTTTACCGACTTCTCTTCTGCTTTTGTCATACCATCTCCAGAAAAACTATCACCATGCCTTGTACAAGAAGGTATATCTATCTATAAAAGGTTGAGCTTGATCAGAAGCAGAAGTTGCAAGGGGAGACTTATGAATAACATGCCTGCATGGTGGCTTGAGGAAGGCGAAAGGAATGATAGCACACCATCGATACACCATGATAAAGATTTTGTTAGGAGACCTGAAGACCATCAAAGAAAATTTTCTTCTCTGAAGTATGATATTAACGTAAATAGTGTACCAAGGAATGTTTCTCAGGCTTCTGTGACCAGTGCTGAAGACGATGATCTTAAAGTCGAGAACACAGAAACTCCAACAGATTGGGAGACTACCAGCGTCAGTAACTCAGATGCAGACGTAATGTACATGGATCATCCAACGGTTAGTTCCCCTTTCACCAAATCTTTCTTGTGATGGCTTATATTATGTCTGTTAAATGCAAAAGGAGAATTAATGAATGAATTCCTTACTTTTTGTTTCTTATGAATTATTTATCGATTTCTTTTGATATGCGACATAGATATAATTGACACCCTATCCTTTGCCCATAGACTTATATAAGTTAATATCACTACCAAATCCACAAGTGATAGTAAAAATATCAGCCGAATAATTATCTCACTTTCAACTTTATTAATTTGCTGGGGGGTGAGTGGGAAGGCGTTGGGGTGGTTTGTATTTGTGCGTTATGCCCCAATGTGTGCTTTGGTTGATCATTTAAAGTCAATACGTTTAATACTGACTCTTTTGGTTGGTAGGTACAAGAAGCAAAAACGAATTCTCCGGTAATGTCTACAAGAAGTGTAAAAGCTGTTGGATTGGATCCAATAGCAGATGACACAGAAAGAGCTCCAAAGTGGTCTTCAGAGTTCAAGAGCCTCCAGAGGGAAATTATTGAGCTTTGGGATGCTTGCAATGTCTCACTTATACACAGGACCTACTTCTTTTTGCTGTTTAAAGGTGTCCCAGCAGACTCATTTTATATGGAGGTAGAGCTCAGGAGGCTATCCTTCCTGAAGGAAACATTTTCGCAGGGTAAACATACCATGGTTGATGGACGAATTCTGACATTCTCTTCCAGGTACATCATTGCAGAACTAATATCACGCATATCACACTACATCAAGATGGCTTACTAGGCTTCCTCCTTTAACAGCAAGAGGTCTCTGGATCAAGAGAGACGGATGCTGTGCAAGGAAATGGAGAAGAGGCTCTCTAGAGAAGAGAGAGAGAACCTGTTCTTGAAGTGGGGAATTGATCTGAATTCAAACCATAGAAGGTTGCAGCTGACCCATCTCTTATGGACTAACACAACCAACATGGACCACATCTCTGAGAGTGCCAGTCTAGTTGCAAAGCTGGTTGGTTTTGAAGAGCAGGCAGAGACTTTGAAGGAGATGTTTGGGCTCAATTTCACACCAAAATACCCAGGCTCAAAAAGATCTTCTTTATGGAGGCGCACTGTGATGTCTTTCTGGTAAGCCTGCGGATGAGCTCCTACCTTCGGAATCTTTTGTGGCTAATTAATGACTGTCGCCTTTCCGCACTGATTAGATAGCCTTTCAAGATGTTTCTGCTTGCATGTTCTGATTTTTACTGCGCTTTCGAGGAAGTTTGTAAATTTGCTCATACTAGGATTAACATACTACTAATGTAAAACTTCCTGTGTCATCTTTTCTCTTCAATGTAGATTTGGCCATCTATAGCCGTTAATCACTGGCAAAGAAATGTACAATAAGAGTACCGATACTTGTGTCATTTAGTATATGAAAGCTCTACGTGTTATCCATCAAATGTTGTTAAATGCCAGACGTATTTGATAAGGAATTCTCCTTCGGCAGAGGAATCTTAATTTTAAAACTCTTTCACAAAGGGCATTTTAGAATTTATATATTACTCTTCCTATTTAAGATACAACCAAGGTTTTAAAACCCGGATCGGACGTCGAACCGGAGGCTTAACTGGTCACTGGTTTAACCGGTTCAACCGGTTCGACCACCGGTCGAACCGGTGTGACGTCATAATTACGTAATAATTATATTTAATTATATATAATATTAGTAATATTAAAAAAAAGAAAAATATGCCAAATAATATAAATAAAATTTTCAACCATCAATCATATAATTGTTATCAAATAATAACTAAAATATCATGACTAGATGTCAAAATAATTACATCAACCAACGCAAAATCAAAAAAT
>JANKYE010000225.1:9044595-9061015 GCA_032467995.1 Erythroxylum dillonii
ACCAAACTCTTTTGTTTTATTAATAATAAATATTTTCATTACAAAACTGTAACTGAAGAAGATAAAGTTACATGTAATTACACTTGCTTTCCAGGGCACTATATTTACATAACTCCAACAACTCAAGCAGGCAAAAAGGTCACCTAGACTATGAACCGTACGTCAACAAGGGAAAAAGAAAAGAAAAGACTTGAGTTAGGGTGTAGACTCTGGGATGTAAGTAGCAGAGGTTGGAATCTCAGAAGGCGAGACTAAAAAGAGATTGGAAGTTGAGAAGAAGAAAATTCAACCTCAACAACACACTCCTGGACTCATTAGAGAGAAAAAGAAGGAGAAAAGAAGTCATAAAAAAAGCACTCTTTCTGTTGTTAGAAAGAAGAGAAGGGCATTCGAACACAGTCGAGCACAGGTAAATCCTTCTCAACCACTGAGAAAAGAGGACTTAAAAATCAAAATTATTGAACAAGTTAAACCTTTGAGGAGTAGCAGCTCTCTAATGATCAGAGAGACCCCAAAAAGGTCAGTGAAGGTACAATTTGAACCAATCTTAGTAAACAGTAGTACAATGCATCTGTTGAATGATGATGAGATAAGTATGTATCATTTTCTAAGGGATGAAGGAACCAAACCATACCCCATGCATATGACAAGGCAGAAGTATACTATTTTTCCAATGACAAAGAGAACTGTGATCAAGGTTATGCCTAATTTTCAACCAAAGCCTTACATTGTTCGCAATGATGAAAAGGGGAAGAAGAAAATATACCCTGAAGGGATGAGGGGTGATTTGACAGAACATGAGGTTACAGATGAAGTCAGAAACATAGATAAGGCATGCTTTGCAGTTCAGGAGAGAGGAACCTATGCCTCACATTACATTTCAAAGGCATCAGGAAGTAATTGTTGTCGTCAAACCACTGACGAAACTTGTCAGGTAATTGGTAAAATTACAGAAGGGCAGTACAGATCCATGAGAATTGGAGATGTTACTTTAAACATAGAGACTCTTGTGCACTTAATTATACGCATTAGACTCTTGAGTTCTGTGTCTTCCTTTGGAGAAGTACTGCACCTTTTTGTAAAGCAAGTTCCAAGACTACCTAGACTTGACGACCTTGATCTTCCGAAACCAAACTTATCTTCCAAACCTCCCACCTTTGTAATCACCGGACCAGATGTCATATCTTCAGACACATATACCACTACTATCGGTATTGAAGCAGCGCAATAGAAGGATGATGACAAGGTTGATGATCTGAATCCTTCAGTGAGTGACTTGTATAAGGAACTGCAGTCTATACGAGATGACATGAAGTCATTCTGCACCCAAATCAAAGATATGTTATCTGAAGTTATGAAACATCTTCGGTCATGATCTTTTTGATCAATACGAAATAGGGGGAGAGGCGTAAAAATAAGAAAGACAGGGGGAGAAAGCACAAAAAGGTAAGAGATAAGAATGGAAGAGAAGAAGATCTAGCTTTGCGAACTGCTCCCGCAGCGAACTTTTGTAATGTATATAGAGATTTGGCGAGATTTTTTTTCAAATTGCATACAGTCTTATATGGTATATTGTATTAATAAAACGTTGTTTCGAAACACTATGATTATTTTTTATCATCAAAATGGGGGAAATTCTGAAGCAAAAATAAGATGATGAATGAATTTGATGGAAATCAAATAATAATAATATCAAAAACTAATGAACCATTTCGGTAAAGTTGTAGAAAACTAATACAAAGCTTAAAGCCAAAGTGAGACGGAAGCAGAAGTCAAGCGGAGAAGCAAAAATCACAAGAACCGCAGAGACAAACATAAAATGAAGCGCGAAGACAAAATAAGACGAAGTGAAAACTAAGATGAAGCGGTTGAATTTACAAAAGCGTTTCGGAAGCCCGAAGGAAAAAGTAACACGAAGTGCACAGAAAAAAGTAAGACGAAGCGCTTGGATGCAGAACAATGTTTCTTATATCAAGATAATTATAATATCAACAAAAACCATATCATGCTATATAATATTAATCTTTTATTATGTAGCATATTATGCACATTTGTTAAGTGCGTGAATCAGGAGCACAAAATTATCATCTCCCTATTAATGATTATAATATAGTGAACTAATTTATGAAATTGTGAAATGTTTACAATTAAGATGTAATTTTTATATTAAATGCCAAATTTAAGATCCAACAAGGTTTGCAATTAATAACGACGATTTGAATAATAACAATAATAATTGCCAAAGGCAAGTTCAAGCGAGGTTTGCAATTAATAATAACGAATTTAATCATAACAATAATAATAATAAAAAATTGATTTGGCTGCTGTCCAACTTAATTAATTAATTGATATGATAACTAGCTTAATATAAGATAGGCCTTTCGAAATTCAACCTCCAGCAAGGTTTGCATTTAATCACAATTTTAATGATTATAATATACCGAATTAATTAATCAATTAATTGAAATGATAATTAGCTTAATATAAGATAGGCTTTTGCAAATTAAAGTTCCAGCAACGTTTACAATTAATAATAACGATTTTAATCAGAAATTGATCTAGCTGTTGTGCACCATTTCGGTAAGGTTGAAGCTTAAAGCCAAAGTGAGACGAAAGCACAAGTCAAGCGGATAAGCAAAGATCACACGCATCGCGGTGACAAAAATAAGATGAAACGCGAAGACAAAGTAAGACGAAGCGGTTGAATTTACAAAAGCGTTTGGGAAGCCTGAAGGAAAAAGTAATACGAAGTGCACGGACAAAAGTAAGACGAAGCAAAAACTAGGACAAAGTGAAAACTAAGACGAAGCGGAAACCAATACGAAGCGCTTGAATGCAGAATAGCGTTTCTTCTATCAAGATATTATAATATCAATAAAAACCATATTATGTTATATAATATTAAATGCCAAATTCAAGGTTTGAATAATAACAATAATAATTGCCAAAGGCAAGTTCAAGTAAGGTTTGCAATTAATAATAACGAATTTAATCATAACAATAATAATAATCAGAAATTGATTTTGCTGTTGAGCAACTTATTCAATCAATTGAAATGATAATTAGCTTAATATAAGATAGGCTTTTGCAAATTCAGCCTCCAGCAAGGTTTGCAATTAATGATAACGATTTTAATCAGAAATTGATCTAGCTATTGTGCACCATTTTGGTAAGGTTGAAGAAACCAAAATGAGAGGAAGCGGTGAAACCCAAAGTGAAACGCAAGCATAAGTGAAATTAAGAAGACAAAAGTGAGACGAAATGCAAAGACAAAAGACAAACGAAGCAAAGAAGTAAGGTTGAAGAAACCAAAATGAGACGAAGCGGTGAAACCCAAACTGAGACCCAAGCAGAAGTCAAACTAAGAAGACAAAAGTAAGACGAAATGCAAAGACAAAAGATAAACGAACCGGAGCAGTAAAAATAATGCACAAACGAAAGTAAGACGAAGCAAACGCTAAAAAAGACAAAAGTAAAACGAAGGCAAAGCTAAGAAGTGGAAACTAAGACGAAGTGGTTGAACGAATTTAATCATAACAATAATAATAATAATTAGAAATTGATTTAGCTGTTGTGCAACTTAATTAATTGATTGATATGATAATTAGCTTAATATAAGATAGACCTTTCCAAATTCAACCTACAACAAGGTTTGCATTTAATAACAATATTAATGATTATAATATACCGAATTAATTAATCAGTTAATTGAAGTGATAATTAGCTTAATATAACATAGGCTTATGCAAATTCAAGTTCTGGCAAGGTTTCTAATTAATAATAACGATTTTAATCAGAAATTGATCTAGTTGTTGGGCACCATTTTGGTAAGGTTGAAGAAACCAAAATGAGACGAAGCGGTGAAACCCAAAGTGAGACGCAAGCATAAATGAAACTAAGAAGACAAAAGTAAGAGGAAATGTAAATACAAAAGATAGACGAACTAGAGCAGTTAAAATAGTGCACAGACGAAAGTAAGATGAAGCAAAAGCTAAGAAAGAAAAAAGTAAGACGAAGGCAAAGCTAAGAAGTGGAAACTAAGATGAAGCGGTTGTACGAATTTAATCATAACCATAATAATAATCAGAAATTGATTTAGTTGTTGTGCAACTTAATAAATTAATTGATATGATAATTAACTTAATATAAGATAGGCCTTTCCAAATTCAACCTCCAGCAAGGTTTGCATTTAATAACGATTTTAATGATTATAATATACCGAATTAATTGAAATGATAATTAGCTTAATATAACACAGGCTTATGCAAATTCAAGTTCCGGCAAGGTCTCCAATTAATAATAACAATTTTAATCAGAAATTGATCTAGCTGTTGTGCACCATTTTGGTAAGGTTGAAGAAACCAAAATGAGACGAAGCGGTGAAACCCAAAGTGAGACGCAAGCACAAATCAAACTAAGAAGACAAAAGTAAAACGAAATGCAAAGACAAAAGACAAATGAACCAGAGCAGTAAAAATAGTGCACAAACGAAAGTAAGACGGAGCAAAAGCTAAGAAAGACAAAAGCAAGACAAAGGCAAAGCTAAAAAGTGGAAACTAAGATGAAGCGGTTGAACGAATTTAATCATAACAATAATAATAATCAGAAATTGATTTAGTTGTTGTGCAACTTAATTAATTGATTGATATGATAATTAGCTTAATATAAGATAGGCCTTTCTAAATTCAACCTTCAACAAGGTTTGTATTTAATAACGATTTTAATGATTATAATATACCGAATTAATTAATCAATTAATTGAAATGATAATTAACTTAATATAACATAGGCTTTTGCAAATTCAAGTTTCGGCAAGGTTTCCAATTAATAATAACGGTTTTAATCATAAATTGATCTAGTTGTTGTGCAACATTTTGGTAAGGTTGAAGAAACCAAAATGACACGAAACGGTGAAACCCAAATTGAGACTCAAGCACAAATCAAACTAAGAAGACAAAAGTAAGAAGAAATGCGAAGATAAAAGACACACGAACCGGAGCTGTAAAAATAATGCATAGACAAAAGTAAGACGAAGCAAAAGCTAAGAAAGAAAAAATTAAGACGAAGGGAAAGCTAAGAAGTGGAAACTAAGACAAAGCAAAAACTAGGAGGAAGTAGTTGAATGTAGAAATGTTGGATCCCATTTTCAGAGCCCATCTTTCGGAGACATAAAACCTTGTGCTTGAAACCCTGAAGGGTCATTTGCTGTCATTCCACAAAGGTGGTGAGCGCACACTAATCAATCACCAAAATCATAAGTTGATCCACTCTCTGCACATGTGTCAGATGTGATCCGTAATGGTTCCTGGAGCTGGAGTGAGTTTCTTTGGACCTTACTCGACATCTGGCCCCTCCTTATTTTTCCCCCAATAGTTCCTTACCAAACTATTTGGAATGGTTAGCTAGTCAAACTAAGCGTTATACCAATGAGTCAGCCTACCAATTCTTGCGTCCTCTTTTACCAGAGGTCCCCTGGTACAAATTGGTTTAGGCCAAATATAGTATACCTCGATGCTCCTTTACCTTATGGCTTGCTTTCTTGCAGAAGCTGCCAACCTGGGATAAACTTACTTTTTTGTATATTCCTAATCACTGTTCTCTGTGCCTTTTCGCTAACGAATCTATAGACCACCTTTTCTTTGACTGCCCTTTTTCTAAAGCTATCTGGGACCACTGTCTTTCCCATTTTAACTTGCCCAGTTTCTCTCTTTCTACCCTTTCCACTATTCTTTCCTGGTTCTTACCTGTTCCCAGTTCCAGAGCTTCAGTTATCACTCTCTTCCCTATACTGCTTTCCACCGTTGTTTACAACATTTGGACCAAACGTAATGCCAGAACCTTCAAGAATGAAGCCTTGGCTGAGGAGCGCGTGATCGCTGGAGTTATCTCCCACATTAGGGAACTGCTCAGCCTATACACCGATAGGAGGTAATTTGATTTTCCCTTTATTTTCACAGGTTTTTGTGTTCAATCTTTTCCTGGTCATAGCTTTCGAAGTTTTCCTCAGAGTGCCCTCGCTTGCCATGCCTTCCCTTGGAGGTGCTGAGTACTTCTTTCTTGGTGGCAGTTTTCTTCTTGGCCAGTCCGGGGTCATGGCTACGTAGTTTCCTTTATTTCAGTTTGCCTATGCTTGATAGCTAAGGGTTGGATTGTATTAGTTAGGCTTTCTACTTGACTTTGTATACTAGGGCTTTGGCTTTATTTATTGATTTTATTGATGTTACTGGTTGAGTAGATTTTGGGTTGCATTTTCCCCTACTATAGTGTTTCCAGTTTATTATTGGTCGCCTTAGGCTTGACTAGAGGGGTGTTTTGCAGCCTTGTCTGTGAACTTTTCTGTATATATTTTTTTCCATTTATTTAATTTTTTATGATTTACCAAAAAAAACACCTTCTTTGATTATCTAAAATTTTAGTATAGTTAATGTAATACTATTTAAACAAAATAACTAAGAATAGTTGACATGTGTAAGGGCATGCTATTAGTAATAGCTTAGTCACAATTTTAGTGGTGTTTTCATTTTAATCAATTAAAGGCCATACTTAATTAATTAATTGAAAATCCAAACACTCATGAACATAAAACTTCGAACCCTCTATCAAATAAAAATTTTAAGTTCAAACACTTTCTGATAAAAATAAAATTAGGCAACTACTTACTTTAAATACACCATAAAAAAATTATGCACCCCACACATTTAAGTCAATTCTATAACTTTCAAAAATTTTCTCCCTCTTTTTAACGAAATACATTTTTCAAAAATTGGAGAGAATATAAGCAAAAACTTTGAACTAATTAATGTTGTGGAATACTTAGCCAATACCAAGTAAATTAGTAAAATTTCAATATTTTGACAGTTGAGTATTAACTCTAAAATAAATAGATAAGTAGGTTTGACAATAATAATTTATTGTTATTTTATTTTTAATTTTAAAAGTAATATTATTTTATTCAAAATAATGTCATTTACTTTGAATTTTAAGTTTAACTAATTCAGGTAATTCAAACCTGGATATAATATAAAGTTTAATCAATCCATACATAGAGCTTTTATAAACTTAGAAATCCCAATTTTTAACTCCATGTGAATGTGTTTACGATCACATGATTATGATCTTTGCACTCATTTTTTTGACCGTGTCCACGTCCCATTTTTACATAGTTTTGAAGACTTCATGGCTTGTTGTATTAAAATATATATCTTATTTTAATATTTGGAGTGTTTTAATATTTTCAAAACATTTAATTTAAACTAAAAAAATATAGAACCATTATGTTGCCATCAATTATATGTCATACGAGTATTGATATAGTATTATTTCTTATTTTTTAATGTCTATATGGATTTTACTACTCCCTCCTATCCAAAATAAAAGTCGTTTTAGAGGGATGCACACTTATTAAGAAAGTTAATGAAATGTTTGATATACCATTATTAATTGCTTGTTGAAGTGCCTGGAAAATATAATGTGTAATCTGTGTAATTAAGATGTGAGAGAAATTAAAGAGTAATTTTGAAAGTAAAATTATAAACATGCATGAAAAGTCACGAACGAGACTTATTTTGAATAATTAAAATCCCTCTAAAACGACTTTTATTTTAGATAGGATGGAGTATGTCTTACTTCTTTTATGTAAAAATAAGTGACCCGTATAATTTATTTAAATTCAAATTAATTTTGAACTTATAATTCTTAAATTTTGATCATATAATGAAGCCTAATTAAAGCTAATAACCTTAATTTAACTAAAATAATCCAACTTACCCTTAATTCATCTAATTTTAATCTAAGATGATAAAACTTTTATTCTTTTATTCAATTATGTGCTTGAAACAAAATTTAGACTTGATGACTATTATTATTAGTTTTAACCTTGAGATTCTCTATTTTTCCTTTTCGTTCTAATATTTTTTTAATTCTTCTTGTTATTATTTCTAGACTTTAAAGCAACAAAATTGTTATTAAACTTCAAAGGAAAATTTAGATCCTTACTACTCCATGAGGGTTTATGACTTGACTGTGATCCAATATTTAGGCATTATTATCGGTGATTGTTAGCTCATTATTGACAATTCTTATAAGTTGCAATTGGTCATTCATATCACAAATCCCAAATCTTACACAAATCCAAATTCCCAATCCCGAAACATAGAAAAGTCACTATTTTATAGGCTTCTAAGTCTTGGTTTGACTGTTTATTTATTATCATCTTTTCATGTCTACAACTTCTTATACTTGCTATTCACTCACCCTGCCTTCACTGTCAAGGCCTCTCCCACCTAAATTCCTTACTCTAAAACCATTAGCATTCAACTATTACCACTGCTCAAATAACTATGGAAGAAAATGTGAAAACAAACTTAGTAAGTCATTAGTATCAACAAAATAATGTTGGATTATTAGGTTAAACTAAGATTATTAGTGGATAATCTGTGAGCTAAAAGTATGTTCTGTGATTGTTGGAAACGGAAATTGTTTATATATGTTTTGTATAATTAGGTATTTTGAATAATTGAATTGTTAGTTTTTGACTTATGGTAAATTGTGTTGAATTATCAAATTAGTAGTGAAGTTTATTTGTTGGTTTTCGTGATGGTTGTGGAAATGTTGAAGGTGGTAATGATAATGTTTCATCTTAAGCCCAGTAAGAAGTGAACGTTACACCTAGACCTGGTGTTAGGAAAAGAAAAAGGTAGGTGATTAGTTTTTCAGTACCACGAACAACATTTGGAACCCAACCTTCAATTCTTAGTGTCATGTAATTAAGAGATGTGACTCATAATATAGATATGATAGTACCTAGATGGTGGTATGAATAGGTGCATTATTCAATGTTTCCCAATCTTACTATTATCAGCCTATGGTCGATGCTATAACCTCTTATAGTTCGAGTACAAAGCTTCTTCAATTGAAGACTTAAAAGGTAACTTTTCAGTTGTTTAGTTTCTGAAATTAAAAGTTATTTGGAAGAAAGAAGAGTGGATTGAGCTACTTATGTGTATTCAATCATGTATCATAGTTGGACAAATAGGAGACATGAGCCTATTATTAATTTTTTAGTTTATTCTATAAATGACTCAATATTTTTAAAGTTTATTGATGCATTGGTGATGCTGTTGCCTGCAACCAAATATAAAAGAAATCACTTCCGTTAAAACAAATTAATGTAGTAGCGGTAAGCGGATATCGTTCCCACGAGGAATTTTTAACGGTAAAGGTTAGCTAGTTTAAACGGGAAAAATAATAAAAAAGGGGGGTTTTGGTCATGACAATTATATCAAATCAAAGGAAAATTCATAAAGAAAAAGCAATAATTAAATATGAAAATTAAATGAAAAAATACCTTGGTTTCGGTCACCGATGTTACCATACTATTATGGATCCTTGACATAAAATTGTAATTGTTAATAAACATTCATTGGGGGAAACTTCTCTTAAGTGTATTGACTAGAAACATGTATCCTAGCAATCTTATTAAACAATAACCTAGATACGATCATAGGTAAATTGAATAATAGCATTAAGAACCAATGACAAGTGATAAACATGTACGACATGCAATCAATCAAGCGAATATTTTCTTAGAATTTTCCGACTCTAACGTGGAGAGGTTAATCCTAATTGCTACTTATGGTTACCGAAATTCAACGTCAGATTCCGTTAACCTAGCGGTTGAACCCATTAATATATATATATATATATATACATGTGCGGCAACACCTCCAACTCCTATTTGATGTGAATCTCTCCATTATCTTGATTTGATTTTGTCCAAATTAGATAATCTTCTAATTTAGGTGGGAAACTTCTTGAAAAGGACTACAGAAGATCTTGGGCAATTGTGTTTCAATTGGGAACAACTTCTGAAAAATCTGCAGAATTAGGATTGTGACCTTAGGCGTGCCCATGCCTAATCTTTGAATTTCGGCCAGACTGGAATTTTCAAATTTCTTGCCATATTTTTCCTCTTTTTGATCCATTTCTGTCTTTTTGGCATTGAAAACCATCTGCAAACATTTAACAAATAATTCCATCAATTTATGAACACAAATTTCACAAATCAACCAAAATTAAGTCCAACATAAATGCATTATAATTGACTTAACGAAATCCTCCACACCTAACCTTTGCTCGCCCTCGAGCAACATATCAAACCATCAATTGAATCAATTCATCCTTCCGAAACCAAGTGCACACAATCCATCAACTTAGGCTAGCAATACTTAATTTGCAACACATATCATAATTGCGTTTCACTAATGCAAGTAAACAAGGTCAAAATTATGCATCTTTGTTCAAAAGCAACCATGAAATTAAAGTGAATTCTTCTCACAGATTTCGCTCTTACACTCAAGTGTTTGCGGGCAGGTGTTTCACTTAAATCTCACTCTATCATGTTGCACTACCATAGGCTTGCAATTTTACCAATTCTCATTCTTTCAAATCACATGGCCTAAGAGATCATAAGGACTTTATGCAAGGTTATAATGGGGTTAGGTTCATAGGTGAGATAAAAGCATGGTAAAAAGGTTCGTCACAAGTTTTCACAAAGCATTAAGTAAAGGAACACACAATTAAAATTCTGAGATAACCATAAGGAGGAACTACAACTACTCATACTAACTCAAGCCACCGCGCTTTATTCTTCCTTTTTCTTTTCTTTTCTTTTCTCCTTTTCTTTTCTTTTTTTTCTTTCTCTTTTTTTTTCTTTTTTTCTTTTCTTTTTTCTGATTTTTTCTTCTTTTTCTAATTTTTTTCTTTTCTGTTTTTGATTTTATTTTTATTTTTTTTCTTTTTTTCCTAATACACTAAGGACAAGGGAAAACAATGAAAATAAGAGAAAATAACAACACATGAGTAGAAGTGCCTAAAAAAATCTCAAAGCACAATGTATAACAAAATCCCAATTGACTTAATGTTTCATTCAACTTACGATAGGGTAAGGCTAATGGGGTTTTGGGTTTTAATGTGATGTGATTAATTGAAAAACAAGGATAAGACTCAAACATGTTTGCAAAGGAAAAATCACTAGGTGCGTCAATTTTAGGCTAATGGTGTAAAAACAAAGAAGGCCTTAATCAATTCTATAGCCCATGTGATCAAACAAACTCAAACCGGTTCCATGCAAGTTCTGAACACAACATAAATAGAGGGGCATCACTCAATTCAAAGAAATAATATGACATAAAGATGATGTCATTTGGCTCAAGTTCGCTCACAAGTTGATGTTAAGAATTCACCTTAATTTCATAATTTACCTCCTCACTCACATGTCAAAATTTTGACCAAGCCCATAAGATTAGCTGTTGCAATTAATCAACATGTTCCATATTAAAACTTACTTAGCCCAAATTAACTTCATACATGTCCTCAATCTCATCCAAACTAATATGACTAAACTTCATGGCTTAACATGCAAAATCGCACGCAATATTCAATAAAGCCATACAAAAATCGAAAATTTTCACATCAAAAGTCCAATTCTTTCCCCCACAACTAGACCAACATTGTCCTTAATGTTAAAGAAGCATAAATATAAAAGAAAAGGTGAAAGAAAGCTTCTCTATTATGGAAGTGCAAAAATCAAGGTGTTGGTGGATGTGACGAAAAGTGGTTCGGTGCCGGATGGGCGTGGCACGTCTATGAGATTGATTTTTCTTCTTGGGCATTGTGCTAATTCCGTATAGATCACCTGCAATTTCACAAAATAAGAACGAAAACATAAAAACAAAAGTGAAGGTTGATGGTGAGTTGGCTGTAACCTAAATTATTTTTTTAATTTTGGTTTTTTTAATTAAAAGATTAAAATTAAAATTGCAGAATAGAAAATATAAAATTAAATTCCTAAATTAAACATTAAAAAATAAAAGAAATTGCTTAAAAACACATAAAGAAAGGATACGAATGGGGTGCCTCCCATTAAGCGCTTATCAAAGGTCATAAGCTAGACCCTTGGCCGATGTACATCAGCCATTATCGAATGGATGCTTGAGTCCAACAGGAAACATGTTCAAACTTCGTGAGGGGCCTGGAACAACTTCCTTTGAATGCTGCTCCTTGTCAGCACGATGCTCCATGACTTTTGATGAGTGGAACTTCATCGCTTCACCATTATATTCTAATGTACACTCGTCTTTTCGGGCATCGCCTTTCTCACACCAGGATGGTCTCTCTAAAAGTAACACCAATGGTTGTGGAGACTCAACATCCTGTTTGTCACCTTCGGTCTTTAACTCGCTCGCCCACAGCTCTCCTAAAAACTGCACTTCTTGCGGCTCTTCCTGTTCTTCTTCTTGTGCCTATAAATAACTAGGAAAAGGACACGAAATTTGGTTAGTGATAACATGAACTGCCTCACTTACCTTAGGAGGTTGAACATCCTCCATCCTTTCTCGAACTGTAATCTCTTCCTCTTCTAACTCTGCTTGTTCTTCCTTCGTTGCCGTGAAAAATTGATTTGAAAAAGGAGGCGGAAGCACCTTGTTTAGCACCTGTTTTTGCGTCAATTCTGGTTGGGTTGGAAAATTTTCAAAACTTTGTGCTTCCATTCGGTTAATAGCAGCTGCAATTTGGCTTAACTGGTTCTCGAAATTCTTATATTGATTTTCCATATTCTGAACACTTGTTTCCGTAGACCGAATACTTGCTTCCGTAGTTCGCTGAAACATCAAAGTGTTAGCGGTCAAAGTATGCAACATAATTTCCAAAGAAGAATTACCTTCGGCATTTGATGTCATATACGAATTTTGTCGAGGCACGTACGGTTGTCTAAACTGTTGGGACTGAAGAGTCCTTGTCTCCAAAATCATTATGATTTCCTCCAAAGACATATCATTAGCTTATGGTGGCGATGGTGGAGGTGGAGGTGGAGGAGGAGGTTCGAAGTAGGACTGCTTTTCATAGTAACTCGGTGGAGAAGTATATCCGTACTTTGTATTCTGCAAACAAGAACGCGTACAAGAAAAACAACCCAAAAATGAGCAAACTTCACATACCTTAGCTTGTTGGTCATCTCTCGGTACTTGCGCGACTAAGGGTGTGAAATTTGCCACTTGATGGTCAAACCTGTAATTTGCGACAGATGGAAACTCATTATCATAATAAGGATAATATGGATAATCAGAATTAAAAGCATACTGATGATAGTGAGTCATGTCGCTAAAAGATCGAAAAATCAGAAAGAGCTCTGAAACTGAAACAAACAAAAGGTAAGGTAACCAATAGCAACGAAACCAAAATCACAAACAAAAACAAAAACATTACTAACAAAAACCGTTAAGAAATTTCCCAGCAACGGCGCCAAAATTTGGTGATGCTGTTAGCTGCAACCAAATATAAAAGAAATCACTTCCATTAAAACAAATTAATGTAGTAGCGGTAAGCGGATATTATTCCCACGAGGAATTTTTAACGGTAAAGGTTAGCTAGTTTAAACGGGGAAAATAATAAAGAGCGGGGTTTTGGTCACGGCAATTATATAAAATCAAAGGAAAATTCATAAAGAAAAGCAACAATTAAATCTGAAAATTAAATGGAAAAATACCTTGGTTTCGGTCACCGATGTTACCATACTATTATGGATCCTTGACATAAGATTGTAATTGTTAATAAACATTCATTGGGGGAAACTTCTCTTAAGTGTATTGACTAGAAACATATATTCCAGCAAACTTATTAAACAATAACCTAGATACGATCATAAGTAATTTGAATAATAGCATTAAGAACCAATGACAAGTGATAAACATGTACGACATGCAATCAATCAAGCGAATATTTTCTTATAATTTTCCGACTCTAACATAGAGAGGTTAATCCTAATTGCTACTTATGGTTACCGAAATTGAATGTCAGATTTTGTTAACCTAGCGACCCATTAACCTCTAGTTACGTACCTAGAAACTAACGAATTCAATTAAAAAGAATAGATCTGAAAATATTCAATGTCCATTAACAATCATGAAAAACATCCAAATACTTTCACCAAAATAACATGTAACCTGGATCCCTCAACCAAGATAAGAGAATTAGTTAATCATAATTGAATTAAAATCAAAAGAAATAATAAAACAAACTGTCTCCATACTGGTCTTTAATGAAAATAATGAAAATTCCTAATTGAAACTATGAAGAAAATGTTAATAGCAAGAAGAAAACAAGAAAATACGGCAGCCTAAGGGGAATCCTCAACCAACCCTAATCCTACG
The DNA here is from genome assembly GCA_032467995.1 of Erythroxylum dillonii. Classification (NCBI taxonomy): domain Eukaryota; kingdom Viridiplantae; phylum Streptophyta; class Magnoliopsida; order Malpighiales; family Erythroxylaceae; genus Erythroxylum; species Erythroxylum dillonii. The sequence goes on from JANKYE010000225.1 coordinate 9,058,806, forward strand.
ATTATACTACTTGGAATTGAGCACAATGTAAAATCAAGAAAACAATAAAGGTGTAGCAATCTAAACCCTAACCTAACCTACGATGCTCCTCTTTTACCCTAATATATATATATACATGTGCGGCAACACCTTCAACTCCTATTTGATGTGAATCTCTCCATTATCTTGATTTGATTTTGTCCAGATTAGATAATCTTCTAATTTAGGTAGGAAACTTCTTGAAAAGGACTCCAGAAGATCTTGTGTTTCAATTGGGAACAACTTCTGGAAAATCTACAGAATTAGGATTGTGACCTTAGGCATGCCAATGCCTAATCTTTGAATTTCGACCATACTGGAATTTTTGAATTTCTTGCCATATTTTTTCTCTTTTTGATCCATTTCTATCTTTTTGGCATTGAAAACCATCTGCAAACATTTAACAAATAATTCCATCAATTTATAAACACAAATTTTACAAATCAACAAAAATTAAGTCCAGCATAAATGCATTATAATTGACTTAACATGCATATAACCTTATTAGGAATATTAATATTTTATTTGAGATATTCGATGAAGTTGTGAATGAATTAGGGCCAGAAAGCATTGTTCAGTTCATTACTGACAATGTTTTCGCTTATAAAGCGGTAGGAAGAAGATTACAAAACAAGCATAATTCTTTTCTTTTATTTCTTGTGTTGCACATTGGATTGACCTAATGCTCGAGAAGATAAGAGATCCTAGGTATTTTACTATTATTGATGAGACTATGCAAAAAGCTAAAAAGTGACCAAGTTCATCTATAATCGTGCATAGATGTTGAATTTAATGAGAAACGAATTTACCAATGGTAGGATTTTTTGTCATCTTGCTGTGATAAAATTTGAAATGAATTTCTTATCACTTCATTCTTTTGTTACGATGAAGAAAAAGTTAAAACAAATGTTTACAAGTAATAAGTGAGTTGCATCTTAGCATGCTAAGTTTAATGTTGAATTGAAGGTTTCTAGAATTATACTAAAAGATAGAAAATTTTGGTCTCAATGCCAATTTGTTTTCTAAGTTTTTGAGCCTTTTGTGAGGGTGCTTCGTTTGGCTAATAATGAAGAGAAGACAACAATGAGTTATTTTTTTATTTCATGGAGAGGGTGAAGGAAGCAATAAATGTCAATATGAAACATAGACCTTCTTTGTACACATCATATCATGCAGTCATCAATGAGAGACGAGAAACACAACTTTCTTCTCAGTTCTTTGCAGTTGTGGTATTTTTGAATCCTAGAGTTTATTTCAGGTCAAATTTTACAAAAAAAAAGTTGAAGTTAATAGGAGAATCCTATTAACTATTACAACAATTATTGTCCATAACATGATGCAAGATCTTTTAAGCTCAAAAATGGAGGGTTTATAAGTAGTCTTATGGGGATTTGGAATGCGAATTGTTTATTCGACAAAAATTAAAAAAATTTTCAGGTATTAGTTGTTTCTTTTTTTCTTATTTATTGAAAATTAATTATCATTTTATTTTGTTTATAACACTACTTTTGTTATCTTACAACTTACATTTTCTCAGTGGGATCAATTCAGAACTGGTGTTTCAGAGTTACAAAGGTTTACAATTCGAATTTTAAGTCAATGTGTAGGTGAAGCAAGCTACGAAGGGAACTAGAGTAGATTTGAATTCATTCATCTTAAGAAAAGGAATAGATTGGAGCACAAGAAATTAAATGACTTGATTTTTATTCATTACAATTTAAAGCTTCGAGAAGGTTATGTTATTATCATTATTAATTTCGATATAATTTCTTATAACTTTCTAATAATTAAATTTTATTATTTACTAGGACTCTTAATAGCACAAGTAGTTCAACAGATCCAATTTCCATTGATAATATCAATCTTTTGGAGGATTGGATTTCTGAGGAACCAGGTTTGATAGATGTGAATGACTTAGAAGATAATCTTGGATGGAAAATCATTAACATGTCATTTGGTGCAATGAATTTGAATGATACTCATGATGAGACTCCTCTTAATAATGAGGATTTTGTACCAAATGATAACTAAGGTCAATACAGTTATAGCGGGTATCCTCCTGTTGACGATTGAATGAAGTTCCAATTTTTTGTTTTTCCTATTCTTTTAATTTTTATTATATTTTATGTATATGTTAAATTCTATATATGTAATGTAATTGTAAATGTTTTTGTTTCAAATTTCACTTCTAA
>JANKYE010000225.1:9066789-9080061 GCA_032467995.1 Erythroxylum dillonii
GTGCGTTGACAGTAGGGCAATCAACAAAATCACTATTGGCTATAAATTTTCCATTTCGATTCTTGATGATATGTTGAATCAATTGAGTGGAGCCATTATTTTCTCTAAAATTAGTTTTCGGAGTGGATATCATCAAATAAGAATAAGGTCTAGAGATGAGTGGAAGACAACCTTCAAGATAAGGTATGACTTATATGAGTGGTTGGTCATACCTTTCGGATTATCCAACGCACTTAGCACTTTTATGCGTCTTATGAATCGCAAAGGTTGTTTATTTTGATGATCTTCTTATCTATAGTAGATCTATTGAAGAGCATGTGAGACATTAAAGCGTGTATTTGAGGCTTTAAGAGAAAATCAATTATATATCAACTTGAAGAAAAGCCCATTTATGTTGGAGAATTTGCTATTCCACATAAATGTTATGGGAAAAGATGGCATTCGAGTGGATGAAGATAAGGTAAAGGCCATTAGAAATTGGCCTATACCGAGAATCGTTGGAGATGTGAGGAGTTTTCATAGTTTGGCGACATTCTATAGGAGGTTTATTAAGAATTTCAGCAACATTGTAGCTCTTATTATGGACTATCGGAAGAAAGGGAAGAAGAGCAAGAACAAAGCTTCGTCCTTATCAAGGAGAAACTGTGTACATCATCGGTCCTAGCCTTACCAAAATTTAAGAAATTATTTAAAGTGGAGTGTGATACGAGTGGGATAGGTATCGAGGCAGTGTTATCCCAAGAGAAAAGGCCTGTGGCATACTTCAGTGAGAAACTAAGTGAGACAAGGCAAAAACGGGCTACCTATGATAAGGAGTTCTACGCTATTATGAGGGATTTGAAGACATGAGAGCACTACTTAGTTAGAAAGGAGTTTATTCCTTATACCGATCACTAAGCATTGAAGTATTTGGGAAGTTAGAAGTAGTTGAGGACCAAGATGAATGTTAGATGGTCAAATTATATTGACAAGTTCTCCTATAAACTTGTCTATAAAACCGGGAGAAACAATGTAGTGGTAGACACGTTGAGTCGACGAGTAGCCATGATCAAAACGCTAACATTTGAGATTAAAGGTTTCGAATACTTGAAAGACTTACATGTTGACGATGAAGACTTCAAAGGAATATGGTAAACTTGTCAAGTAGAGATGTCGAATAAAGACTACCACATTCATGATAGGTTCCTTATGAGAGGTAACCAACTACGCCTCTAGTGGACATCAATGAGGGAGAAGATAATTAGAGACTTACACGGGGGAGGTTAGATGGCACTCAGGCAGAGACAAGACACTTAAGGAGGTACGTAGAAGGTATTTTTGGCCTAAATTAAGGAGAGATGTTGTTTCTATTGTTTTTAGGTGCTAAATTTTCCAAACTTATAAAGGTCATGTATCAAATGTAGGTTTATACATGTCATTACTGTGCTTAACAATATTTGGGAAGATATTTCCATGGACTTTGTATTGGGTTTACCAAGAACGCAAAGGGGCATGGATTTAGTTTTCGTAGTGATCGACAGATTCTCTAAGATGACGCACTTTTTACCATGTAAGAAGACAGCAGATGCGACAGGCATTGCTAAACTGTTCTTCTGAGAGGTGGTGAGGATCTATGGGGTTTCAAAATCAATTACCTCTGATAGAGATATTAAGTTTCTGAGTCATTTCTGGAGAACTTTGTACGGTATGTTTGATTCATCCTTGAAGTATAGTAGCACAACTCACCCACAAATCCATGGACAGAATGAAGTGGTAAATATGACTCTGGTAAATTTAGTGCGCTATATTTGTTGTGATAAGCCGAAGAATTGGGATTTTCTTATCGCACAAGTTGAGTTTGCCTACAACAATACTATCCATAACTCTATTGATCGATCTCCATTATCTGTAGTTTACACTAAGGTACCAAATCATGCACTAGACCTTATTTAATTACCTAAAAATATTAACATCTATGCTAGTGCAACCAAGTTTTCTAAAGAAACCCAAGAATACAAGTCGAGGTGAAAGAACCACATAAAAATGCTAATGTGAAGTATAAGGCTAGTATGGACCCACATAGGAAGAATCAAGTATTTGAGGTGGGAGATGAAGTAATGGTGTTTATGAACAAGAAGCGAATTACTGAACATCACCACAAGTTGAAGGCCAAGAAGTATGGTCCATTCAAGATCATGAAGAAAATTAATGACAATGCAGATGTCATTCAGTTACCTTCGTGGATGGGTAATATCAACCCAATCTTTAATGTTGCGGATATTTACCCCACTTTTCGAAGGGCAAGTTAGGTTATCTAGAGCATAACTCGAGGTCGAATTCTTTACAAGTGAAAAGGATTGACACGAAACTTTAGATTAAAAATTTTATTTATTTATTGTATTTTACTTTTATTAGGACTACAAAGACATTTTTATCCTTATTATTAGGTTCTAGGTTATTATAACTCTTATAAATACTTCTTTATTGTATTGTGGAAGGACCTTCGCCTATTTTCAATCAAAATATTCTATTTTTAAAGTTTTCGCCTACCTTTTAAGTTTTTTGTAGATCTTGAATTAGATTTGCATTTTCTGTACTCTTAGATTAGAGTACTGCGTTTTTACAGTGTATCACCCCTTTGAGAATTAAACAATTCTTTTCGTATTAATCTTTTATATATCTGATGATACTTGGTCACTCAATTCATCGCAAACTGAAATGCTTATTGGTTATTTGTAAACTTAAACAACCCTTCTGGATGGATTTGATCATCCTATGTATCAATAGTATTGTTCGTAATGTTCCTACAATCTATTAATTTGTCTTTTTTTTTCATTTATCCAAATCATTGTTGTTTTTATTTTTTAAATATACAAAGATATTAAACAGGTCTAAGATTTTAAATCACTACTTGCGAATTATACTACAAATGCAGATTATTGCAATAATTGTAAAAGCAGATGCAATTGTGTATGTAAACCTAATTACAGCAGGTTATTAGATGTAGATTTACAGTTAAGCGTAGTTTTATAAGAATCGAAGTTTTAATGTAGTCATGGCTAATTAATTTCGATATTAATTAGTATCGACGGTGTGACTGGTGGGGTCATCACAATCAGAGGAGGGCCGGGCTGGCTCTAGAATATACATTTGTCTTTTGCCTTGTTTATGTTCTACGTAAAGTTTCTCCCAACCATCATCTGACACGTAGTTCTCAGTCGTCTTCTTGCCTGCGTACAAAACTTCTCTTGCAGGTCTTGATAATCTAATTCCATGACTTTCGTAGTCAAAGGGATTACCTTTACTTACCCTTGACCATTAATTTGGTAACAAGCGCTGTGAATCAAGGAAGGTGAGTTGACTATGAAAATATATTCTTACAGAAAAAGGGTAAAAAAAAAAAAAAAGGTTTATGACAAATTTTCAATTATTTACCAAAGGCTAATAAATAAAATAATATACCAAATATCTATTAGTCAAAATCTAAAAACTTTACTACATAATTATTCCGTTCAAATGACCAAAATACCCCAATAAAGTGGTCCCCGTATGTTTGCATGTGGAAGAGAGCGTGATGGTAACGTGCCTTGCCTTTGTCATATCACTGAAAATTATAGAATTTATTTATACACCAATATTCATAATGTCGTTTTCCTGCCATTTATTAGTAGGCTGAAAATATAAATAATCAGTATAAATTGTTTGGGCGTATTATTAAATATTAGCACGAGATATATGAGGGTGTTTTAGGTAATCTGAACTGTAAGAGAATGAAAGGACCCGTCAACGGTGTGAGATAGGAGCGACGCGCGGCTTGCTCGGGCGGTGTTTTGGCCGTACCACATGGCCAGCCTTTGTCATGTTTCGCCGTGGTACATGGGTGGAAAGGTTGAAAGCGAAAACTGAGAGAAATAGGCGAGTCTTTATCATCTGCGCAGACGCGGACGCTGACGACAACTTCAAGTTAAAACAGGGAAAAGAACTTCTTTTTGTATATTGGATATAAAAGACACAAAATCTGTTATAAATAATTAAATTTAAATCTTTCTTTAATTTTTAAAAAATTGAACAACTTTTTAAAATTATTTTAAACTTTTATTTAAAAATAATAAAACATATACAATTTAATTTTTAATGTGAGAATCCACCTTCTAAATCTAACTAAAGTTAATTAACAATATTAATTAGTAGAAAAGTGGTGATAATGATACGTGTGCTTCACTGTTATTTTTACAAATATTTTTTAATTATTTCAACTAAATCTTAAACTGCATGAATTAAACATAAACGTTAATTAATTACATGTAAATAAAAATATTTCTAGTTATATAAGCTTAATATTAGTATTTAATGATTTTTAGTGGATTTATTGTTTTTTAATATTATTTTATAAATAAGATGGCATGATTTAATTTTCTTTACTTCTCTAATTTCCATATGAACTCCTTATTTTTTAATTAATGAATATAAAGATATTAGCGTGACCTGTAACATAAGAAACATTCATATTCACCATTTCGTAAAAATGTTTGCTTCTACTAAACCTAATTCTAGACAGGGGTCCCTCTTATTCTACAAACAACTATACTAATGTTAATACAATAATAAAACAGTTCGCCTAATGCTACTTTCACTAGTACATACATAAGCTCCAAAAACAAAAAACGCATGTCACTTGACATATAATTATTTTAGGAGCCCAAAAGGCACCTTGTGAGTTTTAATTTGGAGTGTTAGTAGCTTACTGTTAGCTTATGATTAACATACAGAAAAAGTATTGATACAGATAAGGCGATAAGAGTGAACATAGGCGAGAAATAGAAGGGTAGTGTTGTACAAACCTAGAATGGTTGCTGTACTAAACTAGCGAATGAGTGACGTAAGAACCCCAGGCGCAACTTAGGCCTCCAACAGTTCTACTCTTTTCTTCTCTTTATATTTCTCCCATACTTGGCTTCTTTCTCTTCTTAAACACATATTTCCTTCATCTCACCATCTTCTTCAATCTCTTTTGTCTTCTTCTTCTTCATTCCTTCTGTCTTAAACAAGTTATTATCACAATTCATCACCGTCACCACTACGACTGTTACCTCTAAGATAAGGTAAGCCCTCGTATTGTAGTAATGCTTGGAGGTATACTGTTCTTTTAGACATGGAAATCAAGCTCTTTCATCAAAAACTAAATCTTTCAAGTACCCAAATGGGAGAAAATCGGAATTCTTTGATCCTATAAACAAATGGAGTTTCTCATTTGTGGATGACTTTTCTTATGTTTCTTCTTTTTCCATAGTTAGCTAGCTAGTCAATGTCTACATTTAAGGTAATACATCCTTTACCCTGGAACTTACATTTATGCTTTGTTGTCGCAATCCCACTTCGTCCAAAGTTCACTTAACTTCGGCTTTCCATGAACAACCGGGTCAAGAATAATGCACCTGACAAATATTTCACAAGATTTGGTAAAAGATTGTTAGAAAGTTGATTTCTTTGTTACTATATTTGTCTAAACTCTCAAGCTCACGATTCTCCTGAAATCTATCGCTGATCTTCTCTCTCTCTCTCTCTCCCGGTCTCTCTAAGAACCACCATGTCGCTAACACCTTGAACGGATATTCTCAACAAATCAATCTTGACCATGACGCAGAAACACTAACTTCTTGACAGAAAACTTTCACCTATATGAGTTTAGAGCTTCATATTACTTATTTCATGATAGATTGAGGGAATTACACTCTTGTTCGAGTCTGCATTTTCACTGAGAAGAGCCTAGCTATTGAGGAAAAAGGAAATAAAAGAGATCAGGTTATGCCATGGAAATTCTAGACAAACAGACAAGATCGTCAGATCCCAGTTCAGCAACAAGAAAAAGACTCTGCAAGTGCTTCAAGAGTGCTTTTCCTTTCTCTTTTGTATCTACTTAGTCTCTTTGCAGGCTTGATCCACCAATAGAGAAGTGTCCCTCTTTTTGCCAACCCTAACCTTTTCTCTGTGGAGAAACGCGTGCTAAATTTTAGATAACGTCATGTTCTTTGTCCACCATTGCCAATTCTGCTTTTTAAACCCCATACCTTATTTCTATTTGATTGCTTAATTCTTTCTCTATTGTCATCAGCTTATAACACGACTAGTTTCCAAAAAGTTGTTTTTGTTCTATGTTCTGTTAATTGTCAGTGGTTTAATTAATTAATGGTGTACAGTAGTCTTTTCCTTTATAAACTAATGTAATGGGAACCCCGTTCTTGAGGAATCATTTCCGCCATTCATCAACACAAGACAACATCATTAGCAAAGACCTCTAGTTGTCCGTTTCTTCACACCCTGCACAAGTAGCTAGAGGCGTCAATGAACTCTTCAACATAATTTTTTTCATCAGAACAAACTGTCATGATTCTGTTTTCCTTTCTCTTCACATCTTTCTCTATTTTATATCCCCATAAAAATCATTGTTATTGAAGGGGCGGTATTCTATTGTGTCGTAACTCATAACCCGCGTTTATTTGCCTTTCGTAGATAATACGTTGTGACTGTTGCTCGCCACCAAATGAGTTGATGATTATAGCTGATAACACTTGTCACCTTTTTACTTAAAGAGTGTTCATTATTTCTCAGCATATATGTTTTTTCTCCCATCTGTCTTTACATTTCTATAGCTTTCACTTCTTAGATTTCTCTCTTCTTTGGTTTCCTATTCATAAGTTCGTCGACATGGTTGTGATTTAAAGACGATGATGAAGTGAAAGGCACCTATAGTAATGGTGGAGCTGGTGAATTTGATGCAGTACCAGGTTCTATAATGGAGTCAATGGAGTCTTGTGTTCCACCGGGATTTCGGTTTCACCCCACAGATGAAGAGCTTGTGGGATATTATCTGAGGAAGAAAGTTGCATCACAAAAGATCGATCTTGATGTCATTAGAGATATAGATCTCTACAGAATTGAGCCATGGGATCTACAAGGTAGCAAGGTTTTTCTTTTGATTGCATGTTTCTTTCTTTTCGCCTTCTAGGGTTCCAGATGATATACATAATGTCTTTTGGTTGAGATGGATCGCGTTTTTAGGATATATTACAGGATAGAATTATAGTGTTTCCCTCTCCTTGCAGAAGTTGTTTGTGTAGGTTTTCTTACAATTTTTTCTTATGGCTTTCTAATGAGTTAACAGTTAGTAAACATTAAAGCTAACTCCATCGGACACTCTTAGATGAGCTAATGTTCTATTACTTATCTCATATGGCTTATGACACCTAAATTTTGATTTGCAGAGAGATGCCGGATCGGGTACGAGGAGCAGAATGAATGGTATTTCTTCAGCCACAAGGATAAGAAATATCCGACGGGGACAAGGACCAACAGAGCTACTATGGCAGGGTTTTGGAAGGCAACTGGGAGAGACAAGGCAGTGTACGACAAAAAAATGCTGATTGGGATGAGGAAAACCCTTGTCTTCTACAAAGGAAGAGCCCCAAATGGTCAGAAAACTGATTGGATCATGCATGAGTACAGGCTTGAATCGGACGAGAATGGTCCTCCTCAGGCAAGCACATATCATTGTTGCTACTAATCTGTCTCTCTCTCTCTTCATAATCATATTTTAATATTTAACCATCACTAAAGGGGAAGGAAGAATGTTTTCATGGTCTTCCAGCATGTTAATCTTTTTATGAACCTTGAGAATCTATTTTATTACCTGATATATGTGGAAGCTTCTTTTGCATACATACAAAAGCGTCTCTAAAAAGAATTCGGAATCCATTACTGTTCCTTAATGGGACAAGATAATTAGCTGTAATAAGTTCATCATGTTACCTATCTTTTGATGTTTTATAATGGCACCCTCCTCTCTCCCCACTTGTAAGTTTGCGTCTTTAAAGATTAAAAGAAAGGCTTTACTTAGAAGTCAAATTCAACAATTTCTGATACTTTCTTTGAGTTTACCACCATGTTTCCATGCATAGATTCATAGATCAATGACCCAAGGATGTGCAGTGTCACCTTAGGTGACTTTTAGAAAGATGATCACTTTCGCCAGCTACAAGTCAAAAGTTGTTATCATCGAATAACTCTGAACCAATCTCTTTCTTTATATTCATTTTGTCAACAGAAATATTCCAATTTTCTTCCATGTTCATCAACTTTTGGACTGTGTCCACTACTTCTCTTCCCCAAACAAAAAGAGAACTATCAAAAGTGAAAACAAAAGCTGCACTAAAATGAAAGGGCGTCATTTCTCTAAGCAAAACATCCAACTTTTATCAACTTCTTCGATTCTTGTAAAACTTTCAAATGAATTTCGAAAGTTCTCATCTGTTATTTGTTTAACTTTCACTGCAGGAAGAAGGATGGGTTGTTTGTAGAGCATTCAAGAAGCGAACTAATAGCCAAATCAAGACCATGGAAGGGTGGGACTCGAGCTATTTTTATGATGAATCAAGTGGGGTTAGTTCAGTGGTTGACCCGGTTGATTATATCCCTAGACAACCTCAGAGCTTTATGAATCAGAATTTCTTATGTAAGCAAGAGGTAGAAGCAGATAATTTAAGTTTCATGAATGGAGATAATTTTATACAGCTTCCTCAGTTGGAGAGCCCATCTCTGCCATCAATTAAGAGGGCAACAAGCTCAAGGTATGTATTACCAGCGAACGGCAATAACAGTAGCAGCAATGTTGAAGAAGAGCAAACTACAGGGGGCAACAGCGGCGTCGACAATAATAAAGTAACAGACTGGAGAGCACTTGACAAGTTTGTGGCTTCTCAGTTGAGTCAAGAGGACAGATATGATGGTGATGGAGTTTCAAGTTTTGGGGCAGAAAATAGTACGGTTATGCCACTGCTTTTGATGCAAACTGGTAGAGATGAAGGGAACAAGTTCAACGGATTCTTATCTTCAAGCTCTGACTCTGATATTGGAATATGCATATTTGAGAAATGAAGGGAGGGAGAAGTGATCAGATTGTTTTAATTGTATTACTTTAAACGCTTGATGAATGCTCAGATATATATATTCTGTAAAAATATATATATATATATATATATGTGGTTGTGAACGAATGAAATCATCTTTCTTTTCTCTTATTCAGTAATTAACTCTTTATAACATTCAATCATTTCTGTATTTGTCTTGATTAATTGATTAAATAAAACTTACAACTCTCTTAAATATTAGCAATCATATAGTCATTGTATTGGCAACGCATCCAAACATCCTGTTGATGGTTTACTTAATACATCCTGTTGATGGTTTACTTAATCCTATTTGTAAGTAACACTGTTTCAATCACAAATTACTTGGAAGCAAGTAAGACTTATTAATCAATCTTGTTCCGTATGTGTCCAAACAAATAGCAAGTACAAATAAAATATTTAAGCTACACAATTATAACATAAAATGCAATTATAAATTATTATGATAATCATAAGCATAATTATATAATAAATTGCAGTAATGATTTATACTGTAATTGCAATTTTGTTGCTGCAATTACAATTACAATTTATAATTTAAAATCTTGAGTCCAAGGGCTAATTAATAAGTTGCAAGATTAATTCGGACACTAATTGCTGCCAAAACCCTGGAAGTACTCATGTTAGCTAATTCTATCAACTAACTTTGATTTCAGGGAGGGCATTAGAATCTCAAAGTAAAAGTGGTTGTCATAAGTAAAGAACTAATTGATTGAATGCTCCAGAAGATAAAAAGGATGTTACCTTTTCCTGCCTTATTTTTTCCTTTTTTTCCACGCCTTATTTTTTCCTTTTTTTCCATCATCAGCAAGATGGTATAGTGTATGCTATCACTGTCACATACAAGAATTGCTAAATGCCTTAGTCCTTGCCGACCTGCCGACCATTTCCATGTTTAATGGTGACATTTCTCTCTACACTCAGCAGTCCACTGGATTTAACCTTTTAATGGCAACTTTTGTACCTAGCTATATCTATCCATATCATACATACATAATTACTTGTAAGCCTGATGAATTAACAGTGTAACTAGGGTTCAGGTAAGCTTCTTCTCTATAACAGTTAAAGGGAAACTTTAAAATTAATTTCTCAATTGTGATTTAAGTGTCAGAAAATTTGATTGAGTAAAAAGTGACATATCTCTTACCATATTTTTGTTTTGACAATTATTGAGCATTTTGTAATTTATAATTAGCAAGTTCATGTATTAAAAACTGCAATGAACACTTGATTGTAAAACAGAAGACAGTTTCATGCATACCATGTGAGCACTCGACCTCTCAGCTAAGAAACCTGTACAATTGTAAATCGTATGGCAGAAAACAACAATTATCTCAAGGTACCAAACAGTACTACTACAATCCCATTGCCAATAGTTGTCACTGAAGGACGTTTTTGTAAAGGAAGGACGGTGAATCCTTGCCATCCATTCTTGATTGCGACTTCAAATATGCTTCATCCTTTTCTTTCTTATTTCTTTTATGTTTTCGACCGTTAATCCAGGCCAACAAGGGTGACCAGAAAGAATAGTTTTGGGGTTTTTTGTTTGTCAACTAGGAGTGTGGAGGAATCACTCCATGAGCATCAACTAAGACCGAACGTTTAAGATACACATAAGGCATATAGAGTCACATGATTGAGTGAATATATAGAAAGATTTAGATGAAATAAGGTCAAGGCATGGGAAAGTTCCCTTTGTGTGGGCATAGTGGGACCATAGCTTGTCTAGCATGCGCTATCCTGCTGGGCGTGCTTTGTCTTTCTCACCCTTCCTTCTTGAACCTGACTTCTTAGTGCCACGCATCGCCTATTAAACTGAGAGAGGTATCAGAATTTGGTGTTTCTTTAATCAATTCGAAAAGAGTTTCAACGACATTATAAGATACTCAAATCTATGTCCATCGATTCCTGCAGAGCCACTTGTTTGCTTTTTAAGTGTATGCTTGTGAAAAAAAAAAGGGCTCTTTGATTGGACAAGCAGCCACATACGGGGAACAAAATAGTCCAAATTTAACAGACGAAATTTTCTGCACATTATTACAGTATCTTATTCTGTTTTATGACTCTCAGCTATTTATTTATGCGGGTCTCGCGTAAATAAAGGCGAGATCGACGTAAATAAATAACTGAGATTCATAGGACAAAATAAGATACTATAATATTGAACAGAAGATTCAGATTCTTCTCAGAAAATATAGGTCCAACCGATTTATCTTAACATCTCTAATTTTTGGTCATGTTTTATTATGTCTATATTACCATCAACACAAAGCATACTGACTAACATCTGTTAATGAACCTATAACTTAAATAAATAAATAGATTCAAGTATTGTTAAAAGAATTTGTAAATATTTGTAAAAAAATTTAAAGAATTCAAATTCAAGACCTTCAATATAAAGTATGAAATTATTCTTTTCTCTAATCGACTAAAAATATATCAACAGCTAATCAATAAAATAAAATTTTACAATATGAATTAAAAGATTTATGTGTGATTGGTACTGAGTTCCATATCAGAAATTAGATGCCACAATAAATTATATGATATCTCAAACATGGTGTGGTTAATCTGTGTCGGTAATGACATGTATGCCATACAACATAAATTGAAGTTAAGGTGTTATTAGAGACCCCATTTAAGCTTCTAGAATCCAAATTTGAAAGGAAGCTTTAATTATTGCAAATGGATATCAGCATCCCCAACCATTTGATGGATGTCTGTGCCCTTTCCTCGGAGCAAATTGAAACGAACCTGTCACAATTAGGACATGCTGGTGCATCAGTGTCAAATGATAAAAATGTACAGTCAAAGGAAAAGAGAGATAGGAAGATAAAAGGAAAAGAAAGAGGGAGTAGTTTACTTTGAGACTAAGAGTAGTTCTAATCTGAGACTAACAAGATAACAAAGTCTTCATTAGTTTCACGAAATAGAATATTTTACATCGTACACAAGAAAACCAAAAGATAGAAAAGCAAATATAGGGAAATCTCTCAATTCATATACTATAATTTATGCATTAAACTTCTATGTACTGTATAAATATAGGGAAATCTCTCAATTCATATAGTATAAGGATATGATTTAAACCAAGACAAATAAGAAGGTGGTGATGAAATTACTCTTGGGAGTTTATAGCATAACCAGCTTTTCATTGGATAACACATATTACCTCACTATATCAGTCGGTTTGATCAATCATCACAATTACTTGCCTTTCACTAGGAATGATTATGGCACTTCAGTCTTATTCACGAGCAACTACTCTGCATTATTAATAAGTGGTGTGTGTTGATTGATAATCAAACCAAATAGACCCTGCACCAACAAATAATCACTAATGTCATCTTCAATTCCATAATTAATTTCCTCAGATTAGCCCACAAGACCAGTAAATACCTTGACTCCAACTAACACTCACCTATATCATATAGAGTTTCTTTTATATTCCTTTGACTTCTTTTAACTAAACCATAAAAAACATGCAACAATAATAATAAATTCTAAGTAAAGTATATATCATGCTAATAAGTTAAAATCAAATTACGAATTTGATCTAATTGATCAATACTAAATTCCAATAATGAATACATTCATATTTTATAACACCAAATTTTTGATTGAATTTGTAGAATTGATATTAAGAAATTTAAATCAAAATTTTTACAAGTACTTTACCCTTTTTTTGTATCGTCAATATCAATAAAGAAATGTAAGAAACTCTTGGAATTGAAATGCCTAGGTTATCAGATAGCCGAATATAGGAGAGAAGGCTAGGTGCGGAGCAATTGCGTTGCACCAAATGTCGTTTGAGTTATCACAAAGCCCCAAAAGAATGTTTGTTCATTCGTCGCCATTCTCATTCTCTGAAAATATATGGCAGAGTTTTCAAGGACAAGTGCCTGCGACCTGATTGGAGGTGGCGGTGATTGTAGTATATACACAAAGCCACCCACAGGCGTCCACGGTAAATAGGGAATAGAAGACTGAACATGGATATAGCAATTAGTGTAATGGTTGACCGAAACACCCAGAAAGGTATAGCCTTTTTTGGCGTTTGCAATGATGTAAATGATGGCACGCAGCAGAGCAACTATAATTCCACATTTCATAAGCTTTTCATGCAAGGATAAGGTTTGTCACTTTTGAAAAGGATAACAAAGACAAGACTAAGGAACTATTCGTTGTTTTTATTTATTTTTTAGTTTTTATTTTCAAATTTAGTTAAAAAATTTGTTTGTGTAAATTTTTTATTCTTGTTTTTAGTTTTAGTTTCTTCCTATTTTTAAAATTTATGGAAACTATAAAATATAGTTTTTGTTTTCTGTTT
>JANKYE010000225.1:9099422-9114573 GCA_032467995.1 Erythroxylum dillonii
AATTCTAACACCAATTAATCTTGCTAGACCCCAAAAACATTTAATCATGCTTAATCAAATAAAAAAAATTCAGGGGCTAACATATTTAATCTCTATAATATAAAGAATTCAAGAAATCTTAAAGGATTATTTGTAGCAATTTATGTTCAAAACAACCCAAATCTCTAGACTCAATGTAGGGGTGGCAAAAGCAACCTTTACAAATAGACTTAGGCCTTACAAACCTTTGCGAGATTTGATGCGGAAAAAATAACTACGACTCTTTGAAGAGGTACACATCAGGATACATAAATAGATAGATTCATTAGATACTAATCATACAAATCCTAAAAATAATTAAAATAGAAAGAGGAGTGTGTTGCTAGTTAACAAAAAAAATCATGAACAAATTGATCAAAAGTTGAGAAAAAAGGGAGAATCGATTAAGATCCCCTCAAGTTCAATACTTCACTCAACAACAAGGACCATAAAAATCTAACGAGGAGATTGAAAATTGCTAAAAATCTCAGTCAAAGAAAGCACAACAAAGGGAAAGTCATAACAAACAACCTAATCGTAATAGGCTTTTCAATAAAAAGGATAAAGGTCTTCAGGATCACCTTCTAAGAAACGAACAATATGTCCTTAATCAACCCTCATGAAGATGTTATAGTTGTGAATCTATTGACAGCCAACTTTTAAGTCAAAAAAAATAATGGTAAATATTAAGGAGTGTAGCAAACATATTGTTCTATGATGCTTTCAAATAGATGGGCATCCTAATAGATAGACTAAAAAATGTTACCTCGCCTTTGCTTAGTTTTATAGGTGACCAAATATATACAAAATGGAAGATACATTTGCCTATAACATTGGGGACAAGGTTAACAAATATGACAATTCTTCTTGGTCTTTCATAAGCAATAAGGGCGAAGTATGAAAACTTATATCGGTAACATGATTGTAAAAGTAAACGTCAGAGAAACCATATTAGTGACCTAGAAGAATGCTTTATGATCCATACAAAAATATAACATGAAAATAAAACTTGTTAAGGCAAGTAACAAATATAACAATTCTTCTTGGTCTTTCATAAACAACAAGGGAGAAGTATGAAAGCATAAATATATGACATGATTGTAAAATTAAAGGTTAAAGAAAATCATATTGGTGACCTAGAAGAATTCTGTACAATGCTTACAAAATCATGACTTGAAAATAAAACTTTAAAAATGCATACTCGATGTAGGCAAGCAAGTTCATTTGATTTATGGTCATCTATAGAGGGATGGATAGAAGTTAATTCATCGAAAATTAAGGTTGTCTTATGCATTATAACACCTAGAAATCTAAAAGAAGTATAAAGGTTAACAGATAGAGTGGTAAGATCACCAAAGCTCCTCTCAAGATTTGCTGACTAATACTTATTGTAGACATTTAATTTTGTCTCGTCTATTTTATCAATAAAATTATGTGCTTTGCTTTTTTTAATATTCTTATTTTTATATACTATATTTTTATTTTTAATTAATTTTATTTCTCACAAAGTAGATACATATGTTAAGCATTGCTTGTTCTTTTAAGGAGTTTTAGGGTATAATTAAAATTTTGGCTTAGAGATCAGCATTAGGAAACTTTTAGATTGAAATGGTTAAAAGAATTAGTCCAAATACAAATTAACAAATAAAAAGGGATAAATTACAAAATTAAAGATTACATAGACCATTTTAGAAAACCAAAGATGGAAGAAACAAAATACAAAATAATGAGCTTCAAAGTAAAAAAATGATGAATAGGGGAATATTTAGTCACATTGCAATGTTAGAAGAGTAAACTAAGCTACACCATTTTAAAATTAAGGATTTTCTCTTATTGCATAAAAATATTATTTCCACAAAACCCTAGCTAGAAAATCTTTGTAGTGTTGCTAACATTTTCTTTTCTCTCAAGTTATTTAGTTATCGCCTTATCGTCCTTTCTGTCACTTAGCCCACCACCACTCTATCTTCTCTTATGGCTCTCCCTCTTGCTATCGTCTTCTCTTTTCTTTATTGTTGCACTCACCTCTTTCCACCTACTCATATTATTCTCCTATTTCTTTGCTCAAAATCCATCATCTATTTGGCTAGGTTCAGTTCTACAGCACCAAATGAGCACCCGTTGTGAATTAAGGAGGATCATAAGAAGTTCACTAAGGTTTAATTTCTATTTTCTTTCTTTCATTACTTTAGTTGTATTTTTCTTATTCGTGTCAACGGGACTTTCTATTTTTCTTTGACATATTCTGCTTTTATTTAAGTATCATTAATTATAGGAAAAGTTTGGCATTCACACACGCATGTACACTTGATTTTAAAATTTGGATAAGCCTCTCAAATGTATTAATAATTTGTCTTACATTATGATTTCTCATTTCAATTTATTTCATTTTTATATTTATATTTATTACTATTTTTATTAACTTGATCTTTTTTTAATGTTTGACATATTAATTTGGGTGGAAATTTTTTAGTTTAAGGTCTTTTAGATTTATCTTGATTTTTTTCAATGTTCTACCTTTGCTTTTTTATACCCTGGTGATGTTAAAGTATGGTGGCATATGTTTTCTTATTAGTCATTATTCATTTGTGGTTTATATAGTTTTGGATCTCATAGGTGCTATGATATTTTTTGGGTTAGTATTGCTTTAGTTGCCATTTTTATGATTTATAATTTTTTTCTAGTTTTCTCGATTGATAATATGGTGCTTTATGTTACATATTCATCTTTTCTTGTTCTAGTTTCAAGATCGTTAAACTTTTATGCTTATGGTGTTTAGTCCTTTTGACTAACAAACGTGGTCATCTCTTCATATCCTGGGTTTTAAAATGTTCATTTTTTTGTGTATACACACACTTATCCTTTTAAGTATACCATTTGTGCTCAAATTTTTTTGGTTTTCTTGGGAGATAAAATGTATAATTGATGTGAACCTATTAGGGCCGATCCTGAGTAAAGGTAGGAAGCCCACGATTATTAGAGGTCTATTAATTACAAGTTGTTTTATAAAAAATGAGTTTGCACGTGTGCGAGACAGGTTTAGAAAGAGTTGTTCTTTTTTAAAGATTTAAAGGAATTTATTTTAGGAGCAAACATCAATCTTAATTTGGTAAAAAAAAGCTTGGTTAGTCATCATAAATACAAAAACTTCTTTTTGGAAGGTAAAACAACGATGGAAGTGAGCATTTTAAAATGAAATTGCTCCTGTTAAATACCCAAATTCACATTTTTCTAATTAAAATTCAATAAGAGGCCTTAAATTCAAAATTTTCACCTTAACATTGCCTCCAACAGTATCATTTCCATTTAGGTAAGAACGCATCTCATTTATTCTCTCAATCTTATCTTATTTTATTTTATTACTTTGAATTTTAAATATTTCAATAGTTCTTTTGATTTAAAGATTGAATTAAAATTTGATATGATAAAATAACTTTTGCCATCTAGGTTGAATTTTCTATTTTTGAATTGAAACCTAGATTAAATTTTAGATATAATTTATCTTTCTTTCATTTCCTATTTCAATTGTTATTTATCTAAATAAATTGAAATTTGTCGATTTGATTATATATGATATTTGTCAATTACAATTCTAGATATAGTTTTAATTCAAATTGAAGTTTATTGGGGCAATTTTTTCTCTTTCATTTTACATATATCATACTTGATAGTTTTGTCCCTTATTTCCTTCTTCACTTGCAATTTATCCCTCTTTCAAATATTAAGTCATGTTTAACATTTTCTGATTTATAGATTCAACTAATTTTATATGTATAAATTTAATTTTGTAAATTATTTATGAAATATGATTTCAATATTTCTATAATGTGAATATTGTTATTAATCTCTTTAGTGAAAAGTTGATCACTTTTAGTTTTTGATGTTTTAGGTTTACTTGAAAAATCAAAAATAAATTTTCAGCATGATAACTTTTATCATAAAAGTTACTCTTTCTTCTTTCATTTTAAATATAGGATATTAAATTTGGCTCTTGGTTCTTTTTTTCTTTGTTGCAGATATATAATGCCATTGATATATCTTTGTGATAAATGGTTGAATTATTGTGTTTTATTGTTGCCTAATTGCTTTTTCCAGTTCCATGCATATGCTTTTGTTCCTTTTCTAGTTCAAATGTGTTATAATTATATAATTTTTTCTAAAAAGTATTTGTCTAGAAATAAAAAAGAAAAAGAAGAATAGTTAGTATTCTAAAAAAGATTTATCAATAAATTTTTTAAATGAGCAACCCTTCTAGCGAAAATTATGAGAAATTATGTGAAGATAGTTTTAAACAACTTAATGAAAATTTAAATGATGAGATTCATATTCACCAGAATGTTAGAAATTTGAGTAAGTATAAACATGTATCAAATGCATCCAATTCAGAAAATTTAAGGAAGATAAGCAACCAATCCCTTTGTTAAATATTTATGATCCTAAAAATTAGAATAATTTTGGCAATAAAATAAGGAAAATTTTAATTGAAAAAAAAACCTATAAAGGAATTGAATCTTTTGTTTTCTTTAGACAGTATATATTTGCATATTATTGATTTGTTGGGGTTGTTCTTTTTACTTTGTTTTGGGCCTATAAAAATGAGGAATGACCCTGGAACCAACCTAAATAACCTGTGAACAAATTTGAATCAACCTAAGAAAAGCTAATTGACTTATTGATTATAAAGAATCAAGAACCAAAGTTTATAAAGTATTTGAACTTCACAGGAAAAAAATTCTTTGATAAGTTTAAAGTTCTATAGAAAATAAGGACGAGAAGCTATGACGTCTCTTAATAAACAAATATCTAATAACTTTCTTCAACTAAAATGACATATACCTTAAATACAAAACATTAAAAAACTATAATTTTTGAAAACTTTAATCACACACAATTTATATCCATACCCATGTTTGATGACTATGGATCCCATTGTATCTCTAGGGAATTGAGCATGACCTAGAACACACCTGCGGATGTAAACCATATAATTGATTATAACATTGTGAATATATAAATGACCTAGGCTATGCCCATGTAGAAGCCCATATTCAATTAAAAATGAGTATTTTGCCTCTAAATTTGCTTCGATTCCAACCACTCTGGTCACTTCAAACTTACATGTTATGGATCCTTTATTTGAGCTTATTATCATTACACCCACTCTTTAAAAGGATTTATCCTCAAATCTTCAATTTCAAATAAAACATAATTTCCTTAAAACCACGAGAATAAAGAAGATATTTGAATACTTTAAAAGATTTCTTCAGTTTAGTATAGTGTAACCATTTAACCCATAATGACTCGTTGTCCTCAAATGGCTTTTTTAACCGTATGTGACCAAATTGCATAGGTATTTCATCTTATAATACCCTATCTCTACGCTTTTTGTTATCATCCTAAAATAAAGTGGATTGATCTAAGTTTAGATGATGAGTGTAGGTACTTAATTTTTTTCGAGCATATTTTGTTTATTTTAATTTATTTTTTAAATTAAGAAAATAAAAATCATGTTCTAAACAATTACATTTATTTTAGTACAATTTTTTATAACCTTTTCATTAAGTTTGACAAGATTGATAATTAACTAATCTTATTCAACTTACTTTTATTGGTTTTCATTTTATATATCATAACTTTTTAATTGCATTTTATTGTAACTCAATATGTTGTTTTGATTTTATTTAATTAAAACTTTTTATACATAGACAATTCTCCTAAGATTATTTCTTAAAATTTTAAGTTAGAAAATTTTAGAAAAAACACATTAAACAAGAAATAAATTAGAAGATTGAATTCAAAAATAGGAAAATAGTGATTAAAATTTATAAGAAAATAATATGTCGATTGGTTTGTAAAAAAAAGATAAGCAAAAAATGAAATAAAAAAGAAAAAGAAAAGTTAGTTACAAATGTGTATGAAAATCTCCTTTTAAAAGAATTAAAATGCATCGAAAAAGGTGTTGTTATATATGATTGGTGGAGAAATGAGTAGTTTTGGTGATTGGTGGCACATTATCCCCCTCAATTACTCTTCTACAAGGTCTTTTAAAGGTACTGGCTTGAGTAAACACAAATTTTACCATCACCACATAAAGATGGAGAGTTTTTAGAGCTTCACCTCTTTAAGTGTACATCTTTGTTGATTCCTCATATGAAAGCAACAAATTAATACCAAATAGTAGACAAAGCGAATGTGTAGCATAAAAGAGGGAACAATTAAGAAGAAAGAGAAAGATAGAGAGAGAGAGTACGTGAGGGAATATTTGGTTGCTATTAATTGAAGATATTGACTCTCTTACACTAGCAACTAATTTTATAGTTGTTAGTTCATTACATTGGAAAAGTAAAGCAAAAAATATATTACAAGGGTGTGACATATGTTCCCGTGTATAATAGGGGTACACAATACTGTTTATTTTTAAGAACTAAAAGTTATATCCTTTGTTATCTTATTCCCTCTTATTTATAACATCATTTTCCCCTTTAAGGAACCTTATCCACAAGGTTCAACAATGAATAACACTTCTGTAGGTTAAACAAAAGCTCCTAAGTGTCTTGTTCTACCAAACTTAACCACTTTACTAGTTCTTTAAGTTACTAGTTTGTCATGTTTCAACATCCTTCATTCTAGAATGGCTATAGGAACTCTTTCTTGTACACTAAGTTTGATTTGAAAGTCCAAGATAAATCTTGTGAGAAGAAGATAAGTGCCTTTTGAGCAAAGATATATGGAAGATGTTATGTATGATTCCTTCAAGAGAAAATTCAAGTTTATAGGATACAGTCCCAACGTTTTCTATTATTTTAAAAGGCCCATAAAATTTAAAAGAAACTTTCTAGTTCGTTCTCTTAACTACTGAACCATATTGATATGTTCAAAGTTTAATAAACACTAAGTCCTCAATGCTTAATTCTTTATCAACATTCTTCTTATTATCCTATTATAGCATTCTTTTTGTGTCCTTTATACATGGAAGTTTATCACCTAGGTAGTAGCTTGTTGATCTTGTAAAATATCATGCACTACCAATATTTTAAAATCTTTAGCAAAATAAGAAAAATAAATTGGTGAAGGATAATTCTATAGGACTTCAAAAGGTAATGTATTAAGAGATGGGTGATGGATAGTATTATACCACCATTCAACAAATGGTAACCATTGAAACCACTTGCTGGATAATTCTCATATTATGCATCTTGAGTAAGTTTCTTAAGACCTATTGAGGACTTCAACTTGTCTAAAATTTTAGGAAAGATGTGTAAGGATGTTTTAAGGTACTAGTGACTAACTTTGCTATGTAAGGATGCTTCAAGGACAATAATTAGTTATATTTGATGAATTAATCAATTATAACCAATATAACTAAGCAGTGGTTAGAGGTGGGTAACCTTTTAATTAAATCCACATGTATGTCCTTTAGGAATGGCTAAGTGTTACTATAAACTAGCTTAGTGACATGTTTAATATTTATTAAATGTGGCAAGTTCTAACGAAGTTCCTGACATCTCTTTAGAATAGGCTTATAGCTTTTTGATAGTGTCTATTGCTCTATAATTACCTCCTATAAAGCTATCATACATTATAACTACTATTTTTTGTTTATAAATTGAAGTCATTATTAATTAATATCTGACCCTTGCACTTAAAGATTCCCTCAGCCTACTGACAAGAGTTTGAAGTTAGACTGCCATTAGATAACTTTTTGACTAAATCTTATAATATTTGGTCCTTATTCCAACTATTTCTAATTTCTTCCAATAACTCTATTTGAACTTAAGATAGAGCCATAATATAAAGCTTAATGCAAGTGATTTAAGAAAGAGAATCTATAGCCAAATTCTCCTTTCCCTTCTTATATCTTATTTTAAAATCATATCCTAATAGCTTGAGAAGCCACAATTGTTAGAGGGGAGTATGCATCCATTGCTTTAAAAGAAATTTTTGTCATCAGTGTGATGGTAAATGGTTTCTCATTTAAGTATTGGTGCTAATTTTTAATCCCTATAATAATAGCAATGAATTATTTTTCATAAATGGAAAAGCATTAATGTTTAGGTACTATTGATTTGCTCACATATGCTATAAGATGCCCCTCTTAACTCAACACTACATCTAAGCATCTATCATAGGCATCAATTTTGATTAAGAAAGGTTTTGAAACGTCAATTAGGGTTATTATGGGTGTTGATGTAAGGGCTTATTTCAATTCTTATAATGCTTCTTCTATTTGACCAGGCCAACTAAAAGCATTTTTCTTAAGAAACATAGTCAAAGTCATGTTCAATATGCTAAAGTGTTTGATAAACCCCCTATAATATATAGGTAGACCTAAAAATCCTTTTAGTTTAGTGTCATTGTAAGATCAAGCCAAGATAAGATTGAAGCCACCTTCTTAAGGTCAATAGAGACCTCAGAGTTGGAGATTATGTATCTTAAATACTGCATTTATGAAGCCCTAAAAATACATTTATAACTTTAAAGTAGGAATTGATTATATTCAAAAGCCCTAAAGTTGTTCTAAGATGCTCAATATGGTCTTTAAAAGTAGAGCTATAAATAAAGATGTCATGAACAAAAAACTAAAACAAACCTCCTAAAATGTGTTTTGAAGAAGTCATTCGTCAAAACTTGGAATATGGAATTATAACCCTAAAAGGCATTGCAAAGAACTCATAGTATTGTTTAGAAGTCATGAAAGCCATTTTAGGAACATTAGGATTATGCATTATAATTGGGTGATACCTAGATCTTAAATCTTGTTTAAAAAACCATGCAACCTAATATAACTCATCCGGAAGCTCTTTGATGATAGGCTTCTTTATGGTGATTTTATTTATCTCCTTGTAATCCACGCAAATATACTATGACCTTTCTTTTTTTGTCTTGAATAACATTATTGAGGAAAAGAAATGATTATGAATATGTCGAATGACTCGGTGTTTTAGATGATCTTCAATTAACTCCTCTATGATGTTCTTTTGAAGACTCCCACACCTATAAGGTCTAATGTTAATGGGTTTTTCCCCTCCTTAAATAGAATTTTGTGATCATGAGATCTTGGAGGAGGAAGGCCCTTTAATTTTGTGAATAAAGAGTTGATCTCTACTAGAAGACAATCCAACTTTTGTTATTATGCTTCATTTAATAAGTAGAGCTCAATGATAAGTTCTTTGAGTTGTTGCTTTAAGGGATATATATAAGTTTGAGCATGCAAAGTTGGTTATTAAGTTAGGGTTTAACTAATAACTAGGGATAGCAATAGACTGGGTTAGACCGAGCTTAGGTGCTAGGGCCCGGGCTAGGGCAGGGCTAGAGCTCAAGCTCAAGCCTAGTCCATCTCGATCTAAGCAATTTTTTTAATTATAAATGCAAAATGACATTGTTTTGCATGGAAAGATTGGGCCTAGGGAACCAAAGCCTAAGTCTAGCTTGAGGCTCAATCGAGCTATAAACACTATGCCCAAGGTCTAGTCAACCTGGGTTAGGCACAGGTCCATTTGCCATCCAAACTAATAACCTTAAGAACTTCTTAGGAGTGACAAATTTTGGGTAACTCATATGGCCTCCTTTAAGCAAAAACTAGTCTCCCACTCTAATTAAGCCTTATAATTTGCTTACCAAAGTTACATAGGGCATTATTTATAGTAGAAAACTATTGAACTTTTAGAACTAGGTTGCATCATCCCAAGGGAAATATGAGACCATTTGAGAAAAAGGTGATTCCTAAAATTTACCAATCCAAATGTTTACATAACACTTCACAAGATAGTTGTATCCTTACCTTTATAGTCTCCTTGAGGTTTTTCCATCTTTAAACACTCATAGGCCCTTATTTATATCAAGGTTGCATACAAAAAGTTATAGGTGCTACCATTGTCTATCATAATATATATTTGTTTGGTTGACCATTTATTTCTCCTTCCTTTTCATCCTCTACAAGGAATGTATGCCATTGCTTTTTGTTTTTTACATTTATACCAAGGTGTATATTTTTTTCACACCAAAAATAAATTCAGTTTGCTCTCTTTTATTTAAACTCTTTGCTACTTAACTATTAAGGTTACTTATATTGAGATTTAAAAGAACCAAGTTTAAAGGAGTTCTATGTGTTCATAAAAGCCCTTCTTATTTATTAATCCTAGACATGGAGTTGAGTGGTAAGGTAAAGGATGGGCTATGACAGCGCGTCATAACGTTAGTCAAAATAAAATAACTAGACTACTACTATAGCAGTGGTGAGTCTAGGTCGATCCCACAGAGAGCGTGTGTAAAGTTTTTGAAATGAAATTAACCGGTATTTAGGTTTAACTAAGGGTTTTGGTTTTGGAAAGAAGAAAATAAAATGAAACTAGACTAATAAAAAAAATTAAAGAAAACATGCAAAAATATGATAAAAGTGGGGAATTTGGTAGGGACCCAGATATTTGGTTCAACCTCAGCCTAAACCTTTAATAAGCATATTTTATGGATTTGTTTTTCTCAAACCTCTCTTAGCAACTATTAATCGTGAGTTAATAATTAACCCGAGTTTTCCCTTTATTTTGTTTAATCAAGATATGATTGTTAATTAAACCTAACTACAGAATAACCTAAGATATGATTTCTAGATTTAATTAGGCGGTGGCATTATGAATTAGAAAACTGATTAATCAAGCTAACAACCACATACGATGTGTCATTTAACCTAGGTCATATTATCCCTAATGATTACGAATTATTGGTCGCTACACATGAATTGGAAATATAATGATTATGTATTACATTTGATTCTAACAATGAGTTTTCACAAAAAACAATTCAATAGAGCATTAAAATCATCATTATTTAAATACCCAATCAATTCATACAAGATAACATGATTAATTTCTAATGAGAGAAAGAAACAACAAAAATATGAAGGAAATACTTAACCTAGGTTGTTGGCATCGATGTCACCTCCAAACCAATGTCAGGAACTTAGCCTTCCATAGGTTTAAAAAAAAGCTTCAGCTGCCACCAAAATTTTCCCTACTGCAACCCCCTTCTATCTCACTACTACCGCTACTCTTCTATTATGTCTCTATTTCTCTCTTCTGATGGGTTGATATGACCATTTAATTTTTGGTCCATCCTCTTGTTCACACCTCCCTTATTTCTGCCACTGCTCTCTCGACCACCTTTGTTTGTTATGTGACAAATAAAACTTAATGGACCACGTTACTGTTCATCTTTGTTTTAAAACCTTGCTCCCTCCCTTTCTCTATTGAACATTACATTAAATGCAGCGTACGCATGCAACGCTAGCGTTAAATGCTAGCTTCAAACGATGCTAGCGTTAAACGTTAACTTCCTTCTACTTTGGGCTCTACTGCTGTCGTTTTTTCTTTGTTTTAATCCACCTGCATGTATGCCATTTTGTCCTTCAACTCTCAGATGCTACATGCGTTTTGCTCTCTTGTTATTTCTTGATTATTTCAGCAAGCACTTTTAATTCTTCTTCTTTGTATTTTGATTTTTCTATCTTCTTCTTGTCTTTTAATTTTCTTCTTTTTGCTCCATGAAGACAAGTGAAAATTAATCTTCAGAAAATGGCCTAAATTTAGTGCTTTCGACTCACTTTAATTTCTTTGTTTCCAAATTATACCTAAAATCATATATGAATTAAAGTAAGTATCTTAAGCATTTTTGTATCATTAATCGCTAAGTATAATTGATTAAATGTACCAAAAATTAAACACATATCATGCTATGATTATGAGTGACTTGTTTATATGGTCCTTTGTAACTTCGGAGGCAAGTTGAGGCAATAGGCAAACCAATCCTAGGTCATAATCATTTTAGAACTCACCAATTGGGTCCTCAATATCTTCTTTAAATCTTTGAGTAATAACCACCAAATATTCATTTCAAGTAGGTTCTTCAAAATTGAATTGATGACTTTGGAAAACTTGATGTTGTTCAACTGCCACCTCTACCATGTGAGCCTCAACTACTTTTACCTTCATTTTATAAAGTGTATAAGCAAAGGAAAAAAATTTGTTTAGCCCTAAATACCTAGATGCATAACTTGATTCCTTCAAATAAAGGAAAATCCATACCACTAGTTCTAGTAGGAACAACATATATTTGTTGCTCTTTATAATAATGGCCCATATGTTGCCCTCTTGATTCTTAGTAGGTGGAGTTAGAAAGTTGAGGTTTTTGAAGGGATATGTATTATTCTAACCCCTTAATTTTAACTCTTTTGTCTCTTTTTATTTTGTACATTAAAAGTTTGAGTTGTGTTTCCAACATTTTCTAATGCATGTCCTTGATCTAGCTATAATATTGTGAATAATATACTGAATTTGGTACCAGTAAGTGTCATTTTGAGTATTTTTAAGTTTACAAATTATTCCTTAAATTTTATGAAATTATATTATAGTTTTTCTAATATATTGTGTTATAAAATTTCTAATTTTACTTCGATTTATCTAAAAATCATAATTATATAAATTTGATATAAGTAGGTTGTTCTTAAACAATATCTCTTTATTTCATTTTATAAAGGGAACCAGTTTGTACTTTTTAATTCTTTTTCTTTGTACTTATACTTTTCTTCTTTCTCAAGCATATGAAGAAACAATCAAAATTTAAATATGCACTGCTTCCACTAAGTCCACTTAGATGGCCAAATATACAAAAGTTGGGAAGTAAGCCTCATGTCAATTTGACCAATCTTAAAAGAACTAATGGAAGTTGCTTCCACTCCAAATATCTTTGACCCTTTTCCAATCTTAAGTTGATGTGACATTTGAGGGATACAAGAAAGTGCATGAAAATAAATACAAAATTTTCTTATTTGTTAGAAATACTTATTAAGGGAAGAAGAGATTAGAAAATATGTGATCGTGGGACTTTCTTAATGTACTTATCATTAAATGTTGCAATGAATATCAAATCCTTTAGTTGTAATAAATAATTAGAAGCCCCTTTTTTGTTTTTAAACTTAACAAAGAATTGTGATCTATGAATATCCAAAAGCTTAATACAATTTAACTAATAAATCCCTCCGTAATTTATAGGACTTTTTTGTTGTTGGCTCTAACACAAGTCTCATTGCATGTTTGAAATGAAAGAAAGGCATGCTTTAATACCATCATAAAAACTTAGAAGATCAACAATCACGATTAAATTACTTAGGAAACCAAACATTTTGATTTTTAACAATGAAAGAAATTATGCGACTAACACAAAAATGAAAAAAAGTAGACCAAACAAAAACTCAATGATAATGGGGACTGTAAAAGAACTATACCTTTATAAAGAATAACATATAATAAAGAACTATACCTTTATGAAGAATAGCATGTAACAAATGGGAGACATAAAATATAGCAGTAATGGTTTGTGACAACAACAACAAAGGAGCCAAGTGTTGGAATAAGGATATTGAAAAGAAATTTAGGAAAGTGGAGTGAAAGAGGACTTAGAGGAAAGGAAGCTTTTTATTATAAGCTCTTATTACTTTTTGGCTTAGCTTACAATGTGAGTTCCATACCCTCATTTTTCTAGCATCCCTTTTAAATTTGATTTTTTACAACTTCAGGTATGCTTCTTAATCTTTTAAAATCTCTTTCCTTAAGTGTTTTAGTAAGGATATCAATAATCTAGATCAACTAGGCCTCCTTTTTTTATAATGCATTCACTTATAAAATGATAACGTGTCTATGTGCTTGCTTCTTTCATGAAAATTGGATTCTTTGCCAAAGCTAGCACATATTTGTTGTCAATATAGATCATCATTACTTTCTTCTGGTTGTATGTTAAGCTCCTTCATTAAACTCTTTAACCATAGTGCATGACAAACATAAGTAATGGTTGTAACATATTCAGCTTCATAAGTAGATAGTATGACAATTGGTTGCTTCTTCAAACCCCAAGTGAAAGCTGAGTTTTCCAACAAAAAAAAAAAGAATAGAAACTTGCTAGGACTTTTAAAATCATTGATATTTCTAACCTAATCATTATCATCACTATAGTTGATTAGCTTGAACTCATTGATGTGAGCATAGAGGATCCATAATTTAGAGTGCCTTTAATATAACTGATCGTGGCTCGTCGTTCGATCCTAAAATCGATCCTTGAATGTTGGACCCTGAACTTTCCTTGAAATTTTGAAGTGTCAAGTGATATGAAAATGAGGAAATTAGAATGAATAAATAAAAAAGAAAATTTTGAATGTGAATAGTTAGATGAGATTAAGATAAGCGAAAAATGCTTTTGTTATTGAGGTTTATGTTAAGGTATGACCTAAAATGGCGTTTGAAGTGTAAATGAAATTGTTAGTGAATAAATTTCTTTAATGGAGTTAAAAATCAAGAAATAAAGAGAAAAAGTGTGAAAAGATGAAAAATTGAGAAAGTTTGACTTTTTGGGGATAAAAGTTGACTTTTTGATTTAAGCAGAATTTGAGAAAATGGTTTTCATGAAACTTGTAGCTTATGTTAAGAGCTTTCCGTCGCCATAAAGTTTGATATTTTTTGATATCGAGAGTGAAAATTATGATTAGTCAAAGTTAAGTGTATAAAAATGATCATAAGTGTACATTTGCGTGAACTCGACTTTGAGGCCGCTCGTCGTACGGATTTAGTCTGAATTGGAGTAAGTGGTCTACATGAAAGTTCTAGCTTGTCTTTCAATCTTTCTGACGCTATAAAGTTTGTAATTTTTGGATGTGGGAATTGGAAGATATGAAATTTGAAAGTTTGGAGTTTGTTTAGGTGATGTTTAATAGGGCAGTAACTTTGACTAGGTTTTTGACCCCTTTAGAGAGGGAATTGATTTTTGAGTTCTTCATGGAAGTTGTAGAGCTTCTTTTTATCTTTCCATAGACACCAAATTTGGCAAATTTGAAGTTCGGGATCAAGAGTTATGATTTTTGAAATTTTCAGTTTTTGCTATTCTCCTCCCCTACTCCGACACTTGTTCAATTTTTGTTTATAAATTCTTTGTCCGACATCCGATTGATTCGATTTTTGAAGTGTTGGATTCCTAAGACATTTAGCTACTTTTTCATGGGAAATTATGATTTTTTAGGAGATTAAATGGAAAGAGATTGATTGAACCTAAGTGAAAGGATGGGTTAAAGGTTATGAGTTAGATAATTTTCTGA
>JANKYE010000225.1:9120106-9138479 GCA_032467995.1 Erythroxylum dillonii
CATAACAAATTAATATAACTCAAACTAATCCATTTATCTAAAATATAAAATTTATTAATATTACAAAACATATCATTATCATCTTAATATGAAAAATATTATGTATAACATATATATAAATATAAATCAAGTTACCCAAAATATACAATTTGGTTTTTTGTTAAATCCCAATTAACCTTGCGAAGTAGCTATACCCACATTTCCTATCCACGTTAAGAAGATTAAGCAAATTAACAGACTAAACAAGATGCATACAACTCCCTTTATCCCAAGGCTCACGAAATTTGCTCACGAAATTTTTTCTAACCAAGAAAACCGCATGTAATCTCCGCGCCTTCTACCCTACCCTTCATTTTAGATAGTGTGCTGTGTTGGTGGACTTCATATTGTTGTTTTTTTTTTAATCCGAAAAGGAGAGATACAGGCTTCACGTTACTAGTCGGGAAAAGAAACGCCCGATATATCCTCTAACAGGAGAGTTAAACAACCCACAGGCGAGTTTTGAAATATATGAATGCCAAGTTCAAGTGAACTGGCGTAACTGGCTAGCCAATTTGCAGCCCTATTAGCTTGGCGGTAAACATGTCTCGCTTTCACCAGCCAATCTCTAGCTATTAAGTGTTGAATCCCTATTATCAGGGAATTAAACGGGTCTGGCTAATCCGCTGAGGAGGATAAGATATTGATTACAATCATCGAGTCGACATCTAATTCCACTCGCCGATATCCGAGGTCCCATGCAAGATGTAACCCTGTAAAGACCCCCCACAGTTCTGCCTCAACAACAGTACAATGACCTATGTTATTGGCAAATCCGCCGACCCATGATCCCGTATTGTCCCGAAGTATTCCGCCTGCTGAAGCCCGCGAGGACGACCTTGTAAAAGCACCATCTGTATTAAATCGAACCCAACCAGCTGGAGGATGTCGCCAACTCACAAGGGTCTGTACTCGTGGTCTTGCAGATGACAATACTCTCCCTATAGCTTCTTTGGCCTGCTCAACTGACCGTACGTAATCGAACACAATCTGATGAGGGTTTGCAGGCCATGAGAAGTGGACATCGAAAACAATTTTGTTGCGCCAGTACCACAAAAACCAACAAGCCGTACCAAATACAACTGGCCATTGAAACTCCTGTATCAGCAGGTTTTGTTTCAAATTGTCGGAGAGCCATGTGTTGGTAGTACCTGTGAAGAACTCATCAGTATTGGCAATGGTGGGGAACCGCCGCCAGAAGTTACAAGCTTTACATCCGTCCCGAAGGACATGTAATAATGTTTCTGTGTCACCACAAGCCTGACATGAGGGGTCGATTGTGAGGTTCCTAAGATGACATTGGTGATTAGTGAGAAGTCGACCACGGGCCATAAGCCAGATGAACGCTTTGATCCTATGTGGTCCGTCCCATTTCCAAATTCGTGCCCATTCACTGTCACTACTATTGTTCAACTGGTTAGCGATAAGACGGTAAGCGGAGTCTGTTGAAAAAATACCATTTGGGGCCGCGCCCCATATCAATCTATCAAGACCCAAAAGAGGGCTAGGAGGTAATGTACCTGCTATCGCCATGCAGACGGAGGGAGGTAAGAGGGGCTGAAATAAATTCCAATCCCAGTCGCCATTGTCATTGACAAAGGAGTGAACTGTGAGATTGAGTAAATCGCCCGGAATAGGATGCAGGACGCGTTGAGCAAGTGGTCCTAGATCTTGTAACCAGACGTTCTCCCAGAATTTAGTGGTTTCACCGTTACCTACCACCCATTTGATTCCTTGGAGTACATGAACCCATGTCGAAGCAATCCCCCGCCATACCATGGAGCTACCAGGAACTGAAAGGGATTGTGGTAAATGTTGGCTACTAAACTTATATTTGGCACTAAGCACTTGAACCCATAATGCATGAGGTTGATGGATGAGGGACCAACCTAGTTTCGTCAGTAGAGCATCATTAGTGATCCGAATTTTCCTTAGTCCCAATCTGCCAGAGTCTTTGGGCTTGCACACCTGGTCCCAATTAACCAACCGCGTCTTATGTCGTTCATCTAAATCTCCCCATAAAAACTTACGAATAAGCTTCTCCAAGTCATCACGTAATTGTCTAGGGAGACGGACTGTTTGCATCGTGTATATGGGAAGCGCTGCAAGCACAGATTGTATTAAAGTTAACCGACCGGCAAGCGACAGGTGCTTCGCACTCCAGCCATTCAGTCGTCGTTGAACATTATCAATTATATACTGGTATGTCCGTCGAGAGCAACGTTCATGGATGATTGGTACCTCGAGATACTTTCCCAAATCAGTTGTACTCTGAAAACCAAGCTGCCGGCTGATCACAGTAGCCAAGGATCGTGGTACATTTCGAGAGTAAAAACACCTTGTCTTGGCTTGACTAACTTGTAGGCCAGACATTGTGCAGAATTGCTGGAGGATGTCTCGAATGTACAATACCTATCGTCTAGGATATGGGCGAATAAGATGAGGTCGTCAGCGAAAAAGAGATGCGATAAGGCGGGTCTGTTTCTGCTCAATGTGATTGCCTTCCAAGTACCCTCATCCATTGCATGAGTTATCATGTGCCCAAGTCTCTCAATGCACAAAACGAAGATGTAGGGTGAAACTGGGTCGCCTTGGCGGATGCCCCGAGTAGGATTAAACGCATCAGATGGTTCTCCTTCCCAAAGCACTTGCATGGAGGCTATAGTGATGCATTGTAAAATGAGACAGATAAGTGAGTCAGGTATACCCGCGAATGCCAGAGTTTCCTGTATAAACTGCCAATTAAGTCTGTCATAAGCTTTGTCAAGATCAACTTTAATGGCAAGAAAGCCGAATTTGCCTTTCTTCCGACGCATAGAATGGATCACCTCTTGAACTATGACAATGTTATCCGTGATTTGTCGATTTGGTACAAAAATACTCTGGTTGGGTGCTACAAGGTCAGACAAATATGGCTTAAGTCTACTTACCAGGATCTTCGCTATAGTTTTGTAGAGGATCGTGCAAAGACTAATAGGCCAAAATTGTGAAATGTACATAGGCGAGGGAAGTTTAGGAAGTAACACGAGTAGAGTTTTGTTTATCTCCACATCCCATACTTCCATCCGGAATACTCGCTGAATGAAGCCAGTGACCGAAGGGCCAACTATATCCCACTGTTTATGAAAAAAGATGGCATGGAACCCATCAATTCCCGGCGCTTTATTTGGCTCTATATCAAATATTGCTTGTTTAACTTCGATATCCTGAACCGGAGCTCGCATGCGTTCAACTTCATATTGTTTAGCAACTACTTGAATGGATAATAAAATCACCAACCAGTCCATTCTTGTCACCATTAACAATATTGAGTTTTTAATTTCGTCTGTGTAAGAATAATCATCCCCTTGAAACCGCACGAAGACTCCAAGACCATGATCAACAAACATAGACAGAAAAGGCAATGTTTCTCACACCAATTAAATAAAATTCTAACGAGACAACTCGAATTTAGTTGATGTTATAAGGTCGACAACATGATACACCCAATACATTACGTTGAACATAGATTGACTGATTGATTCAAGTAATGATGCATTTCGATCAATTGAACTATGAATGCAGAAGATTCGCTTCTTTTTATCTATACCTAACTACATGGAAAGATACCAAATGAAACTAAAACAAAAAGGAAAACTTTGTAACACAAATTGCAAGCAATGGCAATGATTCTAAAATGAAGAGCATCATTACCAAAAAAGGGCAGGAGTAGCATCGTCAGTTCAACTTACCTGCGACTCAATTCTGCACCTAGAAGCTGAGACACATTATAAACACTAATGGAAGAACAACAAAAGCGACCTGAGACGAACTTTAAACGGATTGGAAAACCACATTTAGAGTTCTAAATGGAATGTCAGATCAAAATGAACATAAATCAAAGAGTAATTGATTTTCTGGAAACAACCAGCACAAACCTATCCAGGAATATGAAAGGAAGTGAGAGCAATTTCCACTTTGGACGGAGATACACGAGCAACAAATCAATATTCAAAGTCTGATAGCAGCAAAACCAAAAAGAATTTGGAACTATCTAATAATGCCGAAGTACCAACAAAGTAACATGGCAAGTGCCAAGGGTAGTAGGAAAAGCTAACATAGTTACCCTTATCAACCAATTTGGTTAGGACTCACTAAACAGGCAGCTACTTCACACTATGTTATTTATAAACTTCCCACATCGACGATGGGTCAACCTCAAAAGCACATTATTATTAGATGTTTAGTTGAATAGTTATAGCTGGAATAACCTCTAAGTTGTCCACCTCCTCATCCTTTTGAAGGATGGAAGAGGGTTTCTATCTAACCATAAAGAGATTGTTGGTAAAATACACATTGTATAATTCGATGGAAAAGTATCTCCTTACTACAATGGCATTACCTGGCACATCTAACAATAGTACCATGATACCAAGAAAAGATTTACAAATCCAGAGCCCTGCCTTGGCCAAAATCTACCTTGACATAAATTTCTAGTTCTTTGAATAACATACTAAATCATAATCAATCAACTACCAAATTTCCCAAGTAAAACAAGATCGTAAGATCACATAGACATACAAATAAGGTATCCTTAAACCACTAACATATGCCTGAAAGCTTTGAGCATATTAACCATTATGATTAAGAGGCATTTTCATCCCCCAAATTTATCTCTTAACGGCATACCAATGTCACAAGGATATGAATCAAAAAGCACCAGCATGACAAACTAGCAGAATAAGTTAAAAGTTTCCCTTAGAATTTGAATCCACTCCTGCAAAACACTGTAACTTCAATCGCAACCTTAATTAGACAATTTGCGAGGGAAGATATCAGCTCGATCTTGCATGAATATAGTATAGGCCATCAGTGAGCACCAAATCAATCAAAAGTTATTTATGGACCCCATCACTTCTACACCTCAGAAACGAGAATTAACTTGAAAATTTAAAAACCTTCACTTGATCTGGGAGCAATATCTTTAGATAGATTGTTCTGGAGATTGGCTTTGAAAAAAGGTACAAAATACTGTGGCATGTTCAGCCGCAGCACATCCAACCGGCAGGTCATTAAAGACAAGGGATCCTAAGATGCACTTCACTAAACAAGAAATTCATATTGGCACAGAAAACATCAAATGGCCTCATGGAACCTGAGAAATCATTGATTTTCTTTACAAGTTTACAGCTCTTATGCTGCATACACCTAAAAGTATCATTCCTCAATCACAATCATCAAGATGATCTTCAAAAAGCTCCCACTTTAAAACATTAACTTTTGGCAACTCCACTACTATTCCAAAGCCTCTCAGGATTTGACTCTTCCACAAAATGAAGGCACCACTATGTTGCATTCACCTTCGATATCAAGGATCATTAACATACGAACTTCTATTCCAAAAATAGTTAGTAACATAAAGGGAATTGATGCCCATTCTTTATCATGATATTAATTGAAGATCCTCCAAGCAGTTCATTACCTAGATATAAAGGGCAGTTGTCTCCAAAACATAAAAAATATTATTCACTTAGTTGCAATCTAAACCCTTAACAGAGCTAGCCTAAACTCAGTAAATGAACTCTCGGGATATCCACCAAAAGTCTCTAGGCTAGAACATGTGTAAGAAGTAGATATGAAGACAAGAGCAACAAGATCAAATTGGAAAAAAGGGAAGTAAGCTGCTACTTTTTTTTTTTTTTTTTTCAACAGCAAGCCATTTGCATATCATTGATGGAAGTGGATCCGTCTTCCTTTGCCACCTAGACACAATTAGAACTCAATGAAGCATGGGCTATCATATTCCTTTCAGAGCAGAAATTTAATATAAAAACACCACGGTGAGGATTACCAAAATTTTCAAGCTAATAGTAGTAGCCACCTCCATAAGTGCGATCATTCCCATAATATGGAGGGTAAGTACCATACTGCAACATAAACACACAAATATCACAAACTATCACACACAAGGATTGACACAAGCTAGGATTTGCATACTTACATCAGAACCATAATAATCACGTGAGTATGGATCAGTGCTTGCCCCATAGGTATCTGAAGGGAAAACACAAATATGATGAATATTCAAAGCAATGAACAAAAAAAAAAAAGGAACTAGTAAATTGATAGCTATAGTGTAAGTAAATCAATCCCAACCACGATAACGAGATCCATGAAATGAGATTGGAGGATCACCATAATCCATCCGAGGACGAAGCCTACTAGGTTCTGCATAATCTGTTTCATGATCCTAAATGCCAAAGAAGTTTAAAGTCAAGAAATGACAATCAATGAGACAAGCTTAACCTATGAAAAGGAAGATGGCAAAGGGGGAGAGAGAGAGAGACAGAGAAATAACAACCAACAAAAAGTAGTCATAGGCCCCTGCAAAGACAAGCATGCTGACAGATAGAGAGATACTTACAGCCATGTAAAAGGGTCGCTTCATGCCACGTGAACCATCACCATAAAAATAAGGGTCATCAAGGGGCCTTCCACCAAAAGGTCTGTCAAAGGTTTCTGGAGAAAATGGTTGTCTCCTAGGATGAACAAAATGCTCATGCCTTTTCGCAGGTGCATCATGCCAAGGTCTATTAAAGTTTGATCTTGATGGGCCCACAGCCTCATTATAGCCACCTCTTGATGGCCTCACAGCATCATGATAGCCACCTCTTGATGAACCCGCAGAATCATGATAGCCACCTCTTGGTGGGCCTCTTCGCCCTCCTAATGTAAAAGTTAGGGGGGGTTAGAAGTGTAGTTTTCAACAAATTTGGAGAAGTTTACACATGAACAATGAAATGAGAGTTTCTTTGGGGAGAGGCAGAGAGAGAACCTCTTCCATCAAATTGCCTTCCTTGAAATGCAGCATAACGATCAACAAATTCATATTCATGAGGACCCATTCTACTACTCTGGCCACGTCCACGATGATAGAAACCACGCCCACGCTGAAAATTTGGCCAATTAAAGTGACGTCCCCCGCGCCCAACAGCTCTTCCTATAGAACCCCCAGAAAAATGTAAATTGATGATCACAAACTATTTGAAGGAAAATCCTTTAGACCTATTCACTAAAGTTACCAAATCTTGAAAAGCTTCCATTGCCAGCACGACCAATAAGGAAACCACCACGCATTCCACCTTTAACAGCCTGAGTTTTGGGCAAAGGATTTGACAGCCTAGCCTTCACTCTTATCTGGAAAGATATAACGAAACAAAACCATCAGTTCACGCCACCTCTTCGATGAGTTTGGACACAAAAGACAAAAAGAATGTAAGATAAATACATTGTTATGTACGCAAGGGGTTCATTCAAATGCCTATACGAAGACGATTGAAGTCTGACATTGCTATAAATATAAGATATGAGGAAAAATTAAGATGCAGAAGAAAAGCAATAAAAAAGCTTTAGGAATTCACATCCAAGACAGAAAGGGAAGTAGGAGTGCATGACGAGTCTTGTGTAAGGCTTTGCGACTAGATCATAAATCACGATTAGAGAATAATTGCTCAATGGGGAAAAGTTCATTCAGGAAGTATAATCAGAAAAACAGAATAAGAGGAAGAAATTAAAGTGAAAAAAGGAAATACCAAATTGGATGAATCAGTTAATATGAAACTTGCCTTGGAGTTTCCATCATCTAATTCTTTATTGTTTATTCCCTCAATACAAACAACGGCAGATTCATGGGTGGAGAAATCCACAAATCCAAAATCCTTCCTCTTCGCAGTTGACATATTCCGAGCAAGCACAACTCTTACTATTTCCCCAAAACCTTGCAAGAGCTCCCTAACACGGTCTTCATCCCAATGAGGAGGAAGCCCGTCAAGAAATACTGTTTTCACCTGGGCCATAACTTCTGGATCAGGTTCACGTATAGGTTCAGCAAATGCTACTTTGGCCGTTCTCTCAGAATGGCCAAATACAACATCAGGCTTCTGAAGCCTCTTGTATCCAATCATGGCATCAGCATGGCATGAAAACTCAAGAAATGCAAAACCACGACTCCTCCCCTCATGTTGAACATCTGGGACGAGAGTGATACTCTCAACACCTTCAATTCCATAATCCTTCAACTTTTGTCTTATCTGCAAACCAAACATGCCATTAGAAAACAGTTAAAAGCTCCAGGAGGTAACATCCACTGTACTTATCAGCACTTGCCGCTTCTTTTGTCCATGTGTTACATATATTCCCCAAAAACAAAGTGTCATTATCCTCACTTGGTGCAGTCCCACAGCGCTTTCCATGGATCTGCAATATTCGATTTGTCAGGATGAAATTTATATGGATATGAAATGTTAATAGTTATGAGAATTATACCACCGGGTTTTTCATTTCCATCAAAGCACGCTTTGCATGCTCCTTGTTTGCAAACTTCACAAATGCATATCCCTTATTCTTATTGATAGAAAGATTCCTGTGCAGTCGGACTTCAACTACTTCACCAACATTCTGAAAAACCTTCCTCACATCTTCCTCTGTGGCCTCCCTATCCAAGCCACCAACAAATATCTCATATTCTTTCTTAATCTTGCGCTCCTTGGCAATAGCTGTTAGTTCTTTTCTCTCTTCATCAAATGTTTCTGCTTCTTCTAGATCCTCCTCAGGATCTTCTTCCTCCAAGTCATCCTCACCATGATCTTCAAAATCCACTCTATCACCATACTCTTCATATACCTCATCAGCACCAAAGTCATTTTGCTCATCCTGAGCATCTTTGCCTTGTGGTTTGTCTTTCCTGCTTATATCTATGTCAACCATCTCTTTTTCGGGCTGTTCCTTCACTTCCCGTCCTTTGTCTACACTGTAAGGTTCATCATCATTGGAGCTTTTCGCAATGACATTCTGAGATACAACAACTTCCGTCATAGGTTGCTCCTGTGCAGATTCTTCAAAAACTTCAACAATTGATGCCTTCTTTTCTGAATCAATATGTCCTTCCGTTGCAAATTTAGCAACATTTCCAACCAAGGACCGCCCAATTTCGACGTTGATCGGTTCATCCTCTCTGAATTCTCCTACTTTTTCTTCAATCAGTTTTTCTTTCTGAGAATTTTCAGAATCCCTTCTCTCCACTACTTCCTCCTTTTTGCTCTCCTCAACCCTGGACTTTACAGCATCTTCTTCATTAGTTGGTGTCTGTGCAGAAACAACTTTCCGCATTGCAGGAGTTCTATTAGCCGGAACTTTCCTAACCACCCTCACCACTTTCCTCACTACTCTTTTTCTAGGAGCAACTTTAGCATCCGGGGTGACCGAAGCAGAAGCACCTGGCGTTTGCGCTTCTTTAACCACTACACATAACGATGCGTGTCAAGAAGCACCATCGAATCAGTCAACTCAATAGATTAAAAACATAACTAAATTACATACATATATCTTCAAAGGTAGTTACATTCATTCCAAACTAAACATAACAAACACAAGCAAAAGGCTCAAGCAAAATGTTGAAGCTAAAAGCCAAGAACCTACTATTACTAGGTCCACTAAATCTTTATGAAACGCAAAACAGGTAGAACTAGAACACTACCTGAAGCTTGTCCGGACTTAGAATCAGAACCGATACTTGACGGAGTGGAGTTGTTGCACTTCTCCAGCTTCAGTTTGGTTACAGAGCCGTGCGTAGTCGCGGCGGAACTCGGAGTCCCCGATTCGGCTGGCGGATTTGAAGCTCCTTTCGCAGCAGGTTTCTTCGCTGGCGGCGTTCTTTTGGAAGTAACAGCATTCTTAGGCTTCATAATAACAATTACTGAGAGTTGATGACTTTACCAATTATGGAAACCCTAGCTATGAACTGATGATAAGGGATAGAACAGAACAATTGTTTGTCAGTTTCGTTGTTCAATCGACGTAGATTTTTCAGAGTTCGGAGGTGAAGATAGAACTCGGATAAGGGCGAAACGATATCTCTTCCAGGGGACCAATCGACGGCATATTCTTCGCTTTCGGTGCGAAGTTATGCTAATCTCAGCCGCTGAGGATACGACACGACACGACATGTCGCGTCAGGAAATAGTCGGCACGTGACCAAGTACCTGGCTGATGTTTTTTATGTAATTAATGTTATGAAAAATAAATGCTAAATTTCAGTCTTTTAATTTTTTAAATTTCAATTAACATCTTAAATTTTATTATTAACAAATAAATAATAATTTTATTTACAATATATTTCAAAAACATTTTGTTTAACTAAAAGATAAAATAACATATTTATTTATTTAATGGAAACTTCATCGATCCATATTTATGTAAATGTTTTTCTTTCAAAATATCTCACAATCTAATATAAATAATAACAACTTAATGAAACCTTATAAAAAGAAAATACAAATCGAAGTTCCTAGCAGGCATGCTGCGGCCCAGTTTGAATCCTGCTGGCCTGTTAAGCTTAATGTTTTACAGGTTTCGGGTCAAATCGACTCGTTGGATCCGACGTACATCCCGCAGCGGTCGACCCAAACATTCCGTTAATCTAGTTAAGCCCAGGTGCGATAACAGTTCTGTGCTAACTTTGGTTGATTCTCCTGTTCTTTTCACTACCCTACAACAGAAAGATCGGAGCTTTACTGGGTTTTCCATCGGAGCTCGACATGGGTGCTTCGGAGTCAGCTCTCTCAAATTCACGGGTGACGCTCTAATTGCGCTTGTAAAATAGTTGAATATCTTCCCGTTAAATTGTCTAGCGAGTCATGTGGTTAACAACTGCTTTTGAATTGGCGTTAAGAGACCTGCCGACCAGATTACTACTGTCTCCGAGCGAGCTGAAACTGTGGATCCCATTTTAGAGAGACTAAAATCGCTCCACATCGTGAGTTTCTTGCCTTAAAATTTGAATAATTGCAGTTCTGCATATTTGTCAAATCGATCCTTTGATTCAATTTGGACTTGAAATTTAATTTGTAAAGGATTTGATTGTAGACAAGACCTATATTGACGAGGCCCCTTATGGAAGAGACCAGCTTGACTGACATTTTGGTGAGAAAGCCAACGTCTTCCTCAACTTCGGGTAAGACGAGGACTTGAATAGTAGGCTTGAAAATTCACTTGGTTTCTGTACTAGGCATACCGTTTATCGAATTTTTTTCCTAAGAAATCACTCATCTACTAATAATCGTCTGCCTTCACTCTAGAATTACAATGAAGATGAAATTAAGGAACTCTGATACGATTGTTAGTATAAAAGATCTGAAACTAGAAGTTGAGAAATGAAATTTTAGGTGTTTCTCAACAAGGAAATATGATAGCAAGGAGCTCCCATAGCTTCTTCTTCCTTCTGATGGGCTGACTCGATCTGATCTTGCTCCTTGCTATCAAAATATCCCGTAGGAGTGGCCGTCACATTAAACACGTTCAATTTTAAAGTTGGATGTTGCTGCTCCACTCCTCTTGATATTCACCATGTGCTTGAGGTCATCGTACATGACTTCTAAGTTTGATTTTCGGGCATATATCTGAAATGTGGACAAGAATTAATGAACATGCTTGTGGCTTCTTCATTAGGAGAGATTATCTACATGTACATATTATGTAGATATAGCAAAGATGTAACGGAGCATGGAATATGATTGAAGGGGCAAGTTGATCTCGGTATTTATGGTCACATTTAAGCCACTCATTTCATGAAATTGCCTCTAAACAATCTTCAAGCCCACTTGCATTTGCATCCCTGTTCATGATATCCAAGCTTTTCAATCCCTATTTGAAATAATTCACCTTTATGAATTAATTGAACTTTATCTTGTATACTATTCTTCTTTGTTTAATAGTCCGAATTTTTTATGTTGCCATCTTCTATTTTAAATGCTTGATATAGCTGCTGTGAGTCCAAAAGTGCTTCTGGAGCTCTTCTCAATGTTCCGTGATTGGCAAGAGGGGAAGGTCACGGAGATCAGCCAGATGCAGGTTTGCTGTGTTATGCTTAATACTGTGGCTAAAGAAAAATTCAGTAAATTATGTCCTATCAGAGCACTATAAATGCATAAGACGGATCAAAGAAGGTATCCATTTAAATGTGGCTTTAGCTTCATTAGAATTAGGTTGAACTTGATTATCATAGAATAATGCATGAATAATCTCAGGTATGGCCGAAGTGGCATAGAAAGCACTCAAAAGATTAATTTGTTATGTTTGAACTTTCAAGCTTGAATTATGATTAACATTTTAGATAGTTGAAGTTAGCATCATCTATATTTAGAATTGCTAATCCTCTGATAGACGAAATGAATGTCCAACCTACAAAGAACTAAATTACAAGATTTGGTACAACTGTTTGATGAAATTGTCATGTTTACCTGAACTACTGTAATTGGAAAGAGGCCACAAAGGAAACAATATTCTAAAGTTTCTATAAGAACCTTAAAAGTTGAATGCCTGGTCCGCAATCTACTTCTGTCCAGGAAAAGTGTTTACATTTTGAAAAAATAAAGTTAATTTGCTGAATGTTATTGCAGGAAGAGATAGAAAATAAAATAGAAGTTGCAGATGCCTTGGCCATTAAACTTTTGAACCGCTATAATTTTTCGGCATCAGCAATGAAGACTACTTCACAACATCTGTCTCAAGGTACTCAGACTGCTCATCAAAACAGCTAAATTAGAGTGAAATACTGACTTGGGAAGGGGGACGAATGCCATTAATTTAAAGCTTGCCTGACCTAGACTCAGTATTTGCTTCGCCATCCTGTGAATCTCTCTTTTTTACTCTTCTTTATGTAGTCTTACTCTATCAAGATTTAGGCTTTAACTAGCTCTACTTCGGATACTTTTCCTTTCAGTTCCCGCACTGAAGGTAGAGATTGGGGAGCTCAAAGGGAGGTTGACTCAGGTTATTAGTAATTGCGATGCTCTGTGCAAGAGAATTGCAGCCGAGGGACCAGAACCTCTGCGGTCATCTGTTAAGCCATTTGCAATTGCCAATGCCAACTCTGAACTTAGCTGTAGTTCTTTGCAAAGAATTTTACCTTCCACGGAAGACAAGGCTGAATGATGATTTTACTATGTTTTTAATGTTCTTGAATATATTCATTAATCAACCAATCATCATCTTTGAGCTTGCTCCATTACCTTAAACAAGAGCTAGAGGGTGAGTTTTTTCTAAGCTACTAGGCTAAAACGTGGGACAATTTGGTTTGAAGTCACCGCATCTGCGAGTCCCTTCAGAAACATT
The DNA here is from genome assembly GCA_032467995.1 of Erythroxylum dillonii. Lineage (NCBI taxonomy): Eukaryota > Viridiplantae > Streptophyta > Magnoliopsida > Malpighiales > Erythroxylaceae > Erythroxylum > Erythroxylum dillonii. Next base: position 9,133,295 of record JANKYE010000225.1, read on the forward strand.
GGTCCATGGTAAGCAGTGCCAAAAACAAACGGAAAGCCAGCCAGTAAGTTGCTTTCCTGAAGCACAGAATTTGGCCGTCGGTGCCTTCTCAATGACAAGCACGTCATGCAATGCAGTGCAACGCTACACACTACGAGGCTTCCCAGGGGCAACTACTTCCAGTCTTCCATGGAATTTTTCTAGGGAACAGTTGGCATCTCATCAATCGAGAGGCATGCGACAAGAAACGTGCTTGCTTAAGTTGACAAGTAATTAAACAAAGAACACCAAGTAGCCTAGCATTCCCCCTCAAACTATAAACTCATTTCGATGCTGCTGAAAATGAAAAAGAGAAATTTGGCTTAAAACTTTCCATCTTTTAAATCAAAGGCAGTCGGTGGCATCCATGCAACGAGCATCAACGAGCTCCCTCTCTCTTTTCGCCAATTCTATATCTTCATCAACCATCTTCTCCAACTGCTCAAACCCAAATTTAGGCTCCCAGCCAATAACCCTCCTCGCCTTACTAGAATCACCCTTCTATCCCTCTTCGATTGCAAACCCACTTGCCCAAATGCCACCTCCAAGAACTCGTCCACTGTGTGCGACTCCTCATCTGCCTTCTCCTGCTGCAACATCTACCACGTGACCTCCACGTAGTCTCCTGCAAAACTCCAGTCCCTCGACACCTGTAAATTTTGTTGGACAATTTAGTCATTTCCTATAAAGTTGGACAATCATTGATAGTATTTTTTAGTTTCTCAATAATTTATCGGTTAAGTTACATAATTTGCTCTAGATGAAGATAATAAAGTGACCCATAAATGATCTAACTCAATGGGTCAAAGTCCATAAGGAAAATTGATCCCGATTAGTATAGACTAGACTCATATCGGACCAGTGATAGAAAAACTCAATATAGATGTTACATATAATAGTTAAAGTCTTCTGCAGTTGCTCATACTATTCGTAAATATACGGAGTCTCTAACCTATTAAGAGCGCTTATGTTTTGAGAAAATTATAGAAACACATTAATCACGCGTCGGTGAACGATTCTCGTGAAGGTCCCGGAAGATTGTAGCTCGTTTTGGCCACGGAAACTGCTTTGAAAGTTGGAATGGAACCAAAATCAGGTATTCTGCATTTCCTTCTTTTATTACCCTTTCATGAACAATCCAGGACACGTAATAAGGTCTAAGCTACGTGTTACACGTGGTATCAGAGCAATTACGTGATCGGATTGTCGGAAATGAAGGGTTCTTCGGTTTTCAACTATTAGGGTTTTCGTTTGCTTTTTATTTGTTTTTCAGTTTTTTTTTTACGTATATGATTACGTAAAAGTGGTATACATGAGGCTAGCTATGAAAAAAGGTCGAAAATGGTCATAAAGTGCAAAAAAATGGCTCCCAGGGTTGCCAAAAATTGTCCTTCCCGCCGGAGGGCAATTATACCGTTAGGCATATGCACCACTCACAGCCCTCGAGCAGTTTGACTAGCATGTATTTGCGTTCACGCACCAGCCTTAGCCAATCACGTGGCACAATAGGTCTATGAACGCTTGTTGGTGTGTGCAACGCACACGCCTCACGCGACCTGCTCTCCCACGGGCAGGCATGTGCGTCGCATGCTCCTAATATGTGTCTTGACTCGTGGACGACGTAGATGGGGACACGTGGCTAGCACGTGCAATAAAGGAGCATAAGCATGTGATCACGCGTGTTGCACACGCACCAATAGTGACTGCACACATGACTAAGGCGCGCATGCGGTGACATCAATGCTATAGTACTGCTAATGTCAACACAAAAAAAAATCAGAATTTCTGTAAGGGAGCTTTGGGTCCTTTTGGGCCAGTTTCCAGGTTAGGAGAATTTTTAAGTGATTTTTTAATTTTCTAAATTTATTATGTTGGTAATTGGATTTTGGAAAAAGGTTTTAAAGCCTTTTTAAGCTAATTTTGAGTGAATTTTCGTGCTTCAAACTACACATAAGGGAGACACTTAAGGTTTTGTATCTCGTGTGGTAGTTTCAGTACTCGGGAAAGCACGATAGTCATTCTTATTAAGACTTTTTTAGATAAAAGTCTCAAATAAAGTTTAAAGACAATTTTTTCAGTATCAGTATATGATTATTTGACTGTGCATTTAGTTTTTTGCATTTATTACTGATTTTCACAGATAGTATGCCCATATAGGATGTGAGGATAACATAAGAATGTGTATCTCTTGTGTTTGTGGACCTTCCAAGATAATGATGAGGATGTATTCACCAAAGTGACCTTTCACATCAGTATTTTAGATTGTTCTACTTACATGTCTAGGGATGTCTCTAGTCTTTTGTTCGGTTATTCGGCCTAAAGATGTTGGCCTACATAGGATTTTAAAATGCACATAAAGGCATTAGATAGAGGAAAGTCATTGCTTAAATGTTCTATTGTAGCACCCCATTTCCACAAGGCACATACCCGACATCTATGGGTGATATCCGAGTCTGTGCCCCGCGAGAGTGACATACTAGAGCATTAAATCAGTCAAAACTCTGTATTTTTTTTTTGAAACAACAACATACACACAATTTTTTGGAAATCCATAATTTGTTCGGGCCCACTTTATTCGTAAAATTTTTCAAACATAACAATACAATCAACAGAATTTTCAATAGCCATTTGGGCTCTTTCAATAATACAAAACACTTTAGTCATAATGCCTTTACATTACAACATAAATCATATACATATTTTACAAAACTTTCGAAATACATAATTTGATATAAAAGTTGTGGAATATATAATTCAGTATAAAAAATAAAGAAATATAATGCAGACATGAACTGATCCCGACCTCTATCCCTTACTTGTATGCTGTAGGGATACTCTCGTTTGCCTAATGGGGTATTCTTTTGATGCTGAAAAATATTTACAAATTTTGGGTGAGTTTTGCGAACTCAATGAGTGACCATCACTGATGGCTTACCTAGTCACATAACACATAATTCACATTCACATCATTTCACATTTCACATTTCACATTCAATACAATTTAATCGTTCATATTATGCATATGCAGTGCATATGAGACCTACTTTCTATTTGTTAATTTGTTGTGATCGAGTGCCTAAATTGTCCCATATCCATTAGATACCGGGCTCATTATTAACTATCCCTTATCTGATGGGGATATAAGGCTCATTTTATATAGTGAGCCTTAGGCTCTTAATCACTTTTGAGCTCGAGGCTCTTTTTCACACTTTGAGCTTTAAACTTTGATCGGTAACTCCTCTGATCACAACTGTCATTATGTTTCATGCATTCATGAAATGAAATGCATCAATTACAATTGCATATTCTCATTCACTCACATTCACATATCATTGGACCTTAGTCCGGCATTCAACATTAAAGTTGAGAATCACACTTTCATTCATATGCAAATGTACATTCAAAACACATTTATCATCGGACCGTGGTCCAACATTTAACAATCATATTATGTACACTTATTTCATCTCATTCAAATACAAGTAGCACTTCAATATCCAAATCAAACATCACAATCATCGAACCTTCATTGCCTGGAGTCAACAATCAAGACACATTCATTTGATCATTCAGTAATCAATTATATAAAAATTCAAACAACACAAATAATGAAATGAGACTATCTAGGTCTACTCACAGTACACTCCAGATTAGCATTTGCTTCCAATTATGGAAACTTCTGAATGCGGACATTATCCTGTACATCCAAAATTATACAATACACACATTGCACACACATTAATAATTGCACAATTATAAGTATTCGTTTATGCACAAATATGGAATATGTATAATGCATGCTCAATGACAATCTCGAGTATCTTTCCATTATTCTCATCACATTATCAATCACATTTCAAAACTCACCTAAGTATAATTTGCACTTAGGTTATACCACAATAAAACTATTAGAAACAAAATTCATAATTCAATTACTCGTCTTTTCATTTCTAGCATTATTAGCTCTCACGGTAACCAAATCTCATTCACTTTTATTTAATACCCATTGCTCATTTCCTTTGAATCACAACTACAATTATATGAACCTCTTCATTTCCATTATACACGTCTTTAGTACTTTAATACCAATAATTCATTCACTGATGTTATTATAACATTATATAATCATACAATATCCAAACTCTCATTCTTTCCAATATCACCTCCAAAATTCCAAACCTTCAAGTCAAATTTTCATGATAATTTTGATCCAATAAATGAAGTAATTTGATAACACTTTCTTCTAGAAAAAATGTTCCTTATTGTCTTAAGTTTCTAATGACACCAAAATCATTCAATTTGGTTCAGTAATCTGAAAGTTATACTCCAAACATTTTTGGACTGCTTTTACACCAAAATAGCATTTTGTGCTCAACTTCCATCCAAAAATTTTAAATTCTTAGAGATTAAATTTAGACTCTATTTCTTCAGACAATTTGTATCCCTATGTCTCTAATTTACTCCAAATCAAAAACCACTTCATTTGGATAACTACAGAAAACTTTATGCCCAAAATACGAAAGCATGTTCAAGATGTGAAGGAAAAAGTTGGTCGTGACGAACTTCCGCAGAAACTCGACTCATCTTCCTATTTTTTTCCAGATTTTAACCTCCCACCTTTCACATATAACCCATCTTGAACATAAACCATCTTTTCTACTTAATTTCAACTTCATGTCATCTTAATATCATTCATAAACTAATTCATGATCTATCTTTGATCATTAATCCCAAAAGAGAACATTTGCCTATATCATTCATCAACAACTTCCTACACATATTCAACTTCATTTTCACTTCTAATCATCAGTAAATATGCTTCATTCAACAAATCAAGAAGGGTTAATGCTTATACTTACTTGTTTAGCTCTCGATCTTCAAAAATCACCATTAAATCCTAACTCTTTCATCTCCACGATCATCAACTTTCATGGAGGAATAGGTTGGGTCTTTTAGTAGCAAGGTGGAGATAGTAAAGTATTTATGTAATACACCACTCCCGAGTGACCCGAACCCGATATCATTGGTGATATCCGAGTCCATACCCCGCGAGGGTGGCGTATTACATCAGTCAGTAAAACTCGGTATACACTTTTTTTTTGAACCATTCATTCCACGTTAAAAGGAAATAGTTTCAGTCATTACACAATCACGCGGAATAAGCAGT
>JANKYE010000225.1:9248882-9264647 GCA_032467995.1 Erythroxylum dillonii
TTATTCTAACTATTCCCGGGTCAAAGGGTTTGCCCCGGTTAGGTTCTCCGACCTCTGCGTGGATACCGTTAGAGACGTTCTCCTTTGGTCGTTATGGTTTGACATTGTTATATCGACACAAAGATCCTAGCTTTCGGGAAGGTCCCGGAACAAAAATTGTTTTGTTTTCCGCACCGTGTGCATGTGATGTACACACCGGGATTTTCCTACAATACCCGTAGAAATATCATGTCTCCAACATTATATTCCATCTCCAGACAATGTTGATCAGTATAATTCTTCTTCCAAACCTAAATTGCCTTCAAGCATGACCTTACTATCCTTATTTTCTTTCTCCATAGTCTCTTGCCTTATTTTCTTTCTCCATAGTCTCTTGAACCAATTCCGATCCCTTTAACAATCTATCACTCTCTATATCCTAGCATGTCATATCTCTACACTGCCAACTAAATAATGCCTCAAATGGTGTCATATTGATGTTAGAGTGATAATTATTATTATACACAAACTCCATCAAAGGTAGATATCTATCCCAATCACTTCCAAAGTTCAACACACAAGCTCTCATCATATCCTCCAATGTTTGAATCTTACACTTCGACTGTCCATCAGCTTGAGGGTGAAATAAAGGCAAACTCTAGTCTACAAGGCTCTCTGCTTTGCAAAGATCTAGGGAGGGTCATCAACTGTACGCAACCTTTCTTTTGAATTTTACAAAGGGAAGCGTTTCTATGACTTGAACCTGCGACCTTTCGGTCACAAAGGAGTAACCTTAGCAGTTGCTCCAAGACTCGCCTCTATTGAAGGTGAAATACAATACTTAAATTCAACTAAGTCCCCAAAGTTATTTGTAAACACGTCCAGAATCGAGAAGTAAACCATGGATCTCGATCTGATACAATAGACACTAAAACCCTATGTAACCTCACAATCTCATCAACAAACAATTTGGTAAGCTTGTCCAAGGAGTCTGTCTGTTGTATAGATAAGAAATGAGCTGATTTAGTTAATCTATCTATAATCACCCAAACTGAATAATGTTTACATTTGGTCCTTGGTAAATCTATAACAAAATTCGTCGTAATTTTCAATCTCATCAACACACAACTTGGTAAGCTTGTCCAAGGAGTCTGTCTGTTGTATAGATAAGAAATGAGCCGATTTAGTTAACCTATCTATAATCACCCAAACTGAATAATGTTTACATTTGGTCCTTGGTAAATCTATAACAAAATTCTTCGTAATTTTCTTCCACTTGCACGATGGAACGACTAAGGGTCTTAATTTTCTTGCTGGTGCTTGATGCTCTACCTTAACTTGATGACATGTAAAACACCTCGATAAAATCTCTACTATATCTTTCTTCATTGCTGGCCACCAGTAATAAGGTCTCAGATTCTGATATACTTTTATTATATTAGGATTCATAGCATATAGTGCACTATAAGTTTCCTTTAAAATTTCCTCATATAGTCCGTCTGCATTCGGCACACAAACTCCCCTCCGAATCACCAATGCTCCATTTGCTCTTACTATAAAATTAGTTCCCCAACTTTGTTTCACTTCTCTTTCATCCACATCATATAAGAATATGAGCTTATGCCACTCTGATCCTATCTCCCAAATATGGTTGAACCTGTAATGTTGCTAGCAAACCACTCATATAATCAAACTCCTTCTCATGTCTACTGCTCTCAACTCCAACAATGGTGTTATACTGTGTCTGCTCAAACTAGCCATCACGCCTGAGCTTTTCCTACTTAAAACATTTACCACCACATTAGCCTTCCCCATATGGTAATCAATAGTACAATTATAATCATTTAGTAACTCGATCCATCTTCTCTGCCTTAAGTTTAACTCCTTCTGAGTTAAGATATAATTAAGGCTCTTATGATCTGTAAGGATTCAAAATGTTTCCTCATATAAATAATGTCTCCAAATCTTAAGCATGTGTACAATCGCTGCTAACTCCAGATCATAGCTAGGATAATTCAACTCATGCAATCTCAACTAATGAAAGGCATAAGTTATCACTTTTCCACGCTATATCAAAAAACACCCCAAACCTACCCTAAAAGCATCAATATACAACTCAAAACCTCCACCACTCGATGGTAGCTCCAAAATTGAGTTAGAAGTCAATCTCTACTTAAGCTCCTCAAAACTCTCCTAACATTGATTGGTCCACTCAAACTAAACTCATTCTTTCGGAAGCTTGGTCAACAGCCTAGTTATCATAAAAAATCCTTCTGTAAATCTCCGATAATGTCCAGTAAGTCTAAAAAAACTACTTACCTCTTATGTATTTCTAGACAATTCCCACTCTATAATTGTCTTTACCTTAGCATGGTCAAACATCACTCCCTCTCAACACATCTCATGTCCAAGGAAAACTATCCACTCCATTCAAAACTTACACTTACTCAACTTATCATACGATTGTCTCTCCTTTAGAATCTATAACACAATTCTCAAATGCTACTCATTATCCTTTTTACTCCCCGAATACACCAATATATTATCAATGAACATTATCATAAAATGATTCAGATACTCCTAAAAAGTTATGTTCATCAATACCATGAATGTGGCTGGTGCATTAATCAACTCAAAAGGCATCAATAGAAACTTATAATGGCCATATCGAGTACGAAAAGTTGTCTTGGGAATACTTGGATCGACCATCCTTAACTGCTAGTATCCCGATCTCAAGTCAATCTTGAAAAATATGATAGCTCCCCTCAGTTGATCTAAAAGATCATCTATCCTCGACAACAGGTACTTGTTCTTCATGGTCACCCTATTTATTTGTCAATAATCTATGCAAAGTCTCATACTACCATCCCTTTTTTTCACAAACAACACTGGAGCTCCTTAGGGTGATGTGCTTGGTCTAATAAATCCCTTTTCTAACAACTCCTCTAACTGTTTTTTAAAATTTGTAACTTAATAGTAGCCATCTTGTAAGGTGTAATAGAAATTGGTGCAACTCCGAGCGTAGTCTTAATGGTGAAATCTATCTCTTGTTAAGGCAGTAAACCTGATAATTCATATAAGAATCCCTCAAAAAATTCTCTTACCATAGGAATATCCTTTAACCCAAGACTTGCCTCCTCATATCTATAATATGAGCTAGATATGCCTCACATCCATCTAATAATAACCATTAAGTAGTCATTGTCGAAATCACACGTACTGGGGCCACTCTACTATCCCCCATGAATATCACTTTTGATTTACTAGAAGACTATATCATTTCCTCCTTCGCATAATAATCTATTACAACTCGAAGTTGTACCGACCAATTCGCCCTAAGAATTACATTAAATTATCTTAAATCCATCACTATCAAGTCAGCTAATAACTCTACTCCACCAATCCCCACTAATATCTCTTTTATTACCACACACTCTCCTACTAGCAACTACACTCTTAGATCATATCCTAATGGATTAACCTCTCCCAAAAACTAGAGGCAAACTTTAAAGAAATGTATGAATGTATAGATCTTAGGTATATTAACACATAAGCTTTAATATCAAATAATGAAATTGTACCGAAAATGATATTGTTGGCTGCGAATGCCTCCTTCCTCATCATATGGTATATCCTCACTAGAGTTTGGCCCTATGTTGAGGATGTCCCACTAGTACTTGTACCCACCACTGGTTCGCGGCCAACTCTTCTATCACCACCTCTATTACCAATTTTCCTCGAACCACTATCCAAACCAAGGGCACTACTTTGACCACATACTATCTCCTCTTCCCTCACTCCTGAACTCCTCTCTATTATTAGACAACTCCTCTATAAGTGCTCCTGCTCTCCACAAATAACATGCCTGAATGATCTCAGTGGATCCCCAACATGGTTCTTTGTGAACTCTCTCGCAAGAAGCACAACTTTTTAACCCTCTAACTCCTTTTTTAAATGATCCTCTGAACCTATGACTAACCCCTTTATCAAATCCAACTAATGGTGCACTAGTTGTGTTTTGTTGTCCTGAATCCTTGTTAGCTCTTCAATCTCTACTAAATCCGTTGAAACTACCACTCCTACTTGATGTAGCATGGACTTTCCTAGCTCCCCTCTTGACATACAGACTCACCTCTCTATAATGACTCTCTGGTCGCATTTTTAGCTTTCCTCTCCTTCTACCTTGCTTTATCACATCCTCTACTCTGAATGAAGTCTCTAGTAATTTCTTAAAATCAAAAGTAGTAGCTCCCAAACTTAAGCGAATATTCATCCTCAAATCCTGCTCAAATCAGTATATTCACGAGTATATTTTTCTCTAAACTCTCTCTGGAACCCCTGCTAAGTCATCTCTCATGCGTCTTAAGATCTCTTCATTGAATTCGACCAAGTCAGTTTCCTTGAAATAATGAAATGATATACTACAATCTTCTTTCTAAGGTACACTTCAAAAGGTCTGAAACTAACTCTATCTACTTTCACCATGCCTTAGCCTCCTTATGATTAGTAGTACCTTGAAACTTCATTGCACTTATCTACGAATCCGTTCATAGTTGCAATTTACTCCAGAATGACCTCGGGTTGGAAAGGTGATAATAGCCTGTTGCATCATCTAAAAGAACTGCAACAGCTATGGTAACACTAACACCTCTCCTCCTACTCGATCGGTTCTAGCACCCCCTGATCAGGTATATCGAGAGCATGGATCAAATTACCCGATTCTCAGGTCAACTTTAGGCCAACAGTATCATCTTCTAAAACTATCATGGATAAGACAAAAACATATCATTTGTTTTTTTTCCTTAATTTGTCCTTAGAAATGTAAACCCACTCTAGCACCACCTAATGTGATGCTCCAATAAGTCTTACACCATAATTATCCAAATTGTTCTCAAGGCATAAAATTAATTACCAAAATCCTCATTAGTTCTAAAAACAGGATATTCATCAGTCACAAAAATTTATTTGTACATGCATGATTAAACCGAACTTTCATGTTCAAAAATATATACAATAAAAAACAACTTTATTCAATTTAATCTGCTGACCCACCTAAACTCCACTCTATCGATCACGTGCATTAGAGTTATCGAAAAACTATCTATCTCCTAAAAAAATAACGACAAATGGTGAGTTGCCTACTCAGTAAGGGTAACTAACCATACCTTTACAATCAAAGAACTTTCTCTCCATGTGTGTGTGTGTGTGTTTGTGTGTCAATTGATTAAAACATACATAAAATATTAAAATACACAACATTACTTAGCTTATCCAAACAATTAACAAACATATAAAATTTTATCAAAGCATTGATTAAGACTAATATTATCATATTATTGTCATTTATGTTTTATCTCATAATTAACTGAATTGCCTGGGCCCTACTTAACCTAGTAGGGTTAGATTCAATGGTTTGTTGGCTCATCTATACTCATTATAATCTCTCACTCAGTGAAAACGTAATTAGATGTATAAATATCAATATAGGGTACCTTAATTTCTCAATCTAATTTGGTATCTTGATACCACTCCAATATCTAGCTATCGACACAAGATATCACCCAAACCCAGGATATCCCGATACCACTTCAGTACCAAGCCATCGGCACAAAACATTCTAGGGATCGAGGATGCCTCGATACCTACTCCACTGACATATACCTAGCCATGGCTCGCTCATATTTAACCAACTTATCAATCTATGACCATCGAATGTAACCAATGCTACTTAAGCCACATATTCACGATTTGCACTATTTATTCACAACTTATTATAAGTTAGACTCTATTTAACACATTTTTCACCAAATTAACAAGTGATACACCTCATAATACGAAACAAGATATAAAAGTGAAACATTTTTACTTTGTTAATTAGTTGTGAAATAAATAAACATATTTCATATATGTAACTATTAATCATTAATTTAATTAATGACTAATTCAAAATATGTCTCGTCATAAAATAATTTATTAATAACAAAAAATTTAAAGTTTCAAGAACCGTACACTATTCTAAGAGTACAGTATAAAGTTATCATTACCTGAATTTTGGACTCAACTAATTGATAGCCTAATTTACTCCTTAATTTGACCTTTAGACTTAAACATTACAAAATTCTGCTAGACTAATTTAAAAAGAAATTTTCAACTCAGTTACCTTAGTAGTCACATCATTCCCTTTTCTACTTTATTCTTAATTATAAAAAATATACTTACTTAACTTAACCACCATAATTACTAAAATACCCTAAATTATTAAAAGTCATATTTTACCCTCACTTATTTTTATTAATACAAAAATATCTTCTTGGAATTAAATTCCAATTTTATCCATAAATTTTTATATTTCCTATTTTGGCCCTTAATATAACTTAAATTTTCATAAATTGACTTCTTCACCCCCTCCTCTTCTCCTACCTCTTCTTTTTTTTCCCCCTCATTTTTCAGCTACACTTTCTCCATTTTTATTTTTCCCATAACTTAAATTTATTGTCCCAACAATCACAATATACATTCTAACTATAAACTAGTCTAGGATGGCTAATACTCGCAATAAAAGGCATTTTATTATTGCCTAAAAAATTTTACTAATGTGAAATCTATGCTTTTCTAAGAGATTTTGTGGTTGTTAATCGTCACAGTTTGCTGCAAAATAAACAAAATGAGGGAACATACGAGAAAAGTTTCAAATGCAGAGAAAGATGGTGTTTCTTTTCAAAATTTGGATTAGTATTATGAAATTGAGTAAATTTTAAGATTTTTTTTATAATTGCTAATTTTTTTATCAAATTCATTTGGGTATAATAACTAGTTTTTAAAAAAGTTTTAGGTCTCACTTATTTTTGCTATGTTTGTTTTTTAATCTAATTTTCTTTTTCGTCATTTTAATGTACTGTTTTTCAGATATTTCTTAAGAAGATATTAACAACGAATCATTAAGTTTAGAATCTTCATTCCGACTCATTTGCACTGTACTTATAAAAAATAAAAACATTGAAGTTTTAAATCTTATAGTAACACTGAAATAAATGGAAAAAGCTGGTCCATGTATCTTTGGGTCTAATTTTGGGGATAGATTTTCTGTTCCTTTTAATTTGTTCGTGCCATAAATTTCAACATGTTCTATTTATTTATTTATAAACTTGTGACTGAAATTTGTGACAATAGAGTAATTTAAACGGCACAGACAATCGTGTGCCCTATCTGTCAACTTTAGAGGTCGGAAAGCAATAAAGCATAAGGTTGTTTATTGCATTGATAGACACACGCAGCTTGAGTGGAATTGAGAAAGAACCAATCAAAATCAATTAATATGACTTCCATTTAGATAAAAAAGTAACACAAGTCATACTCAAAGTAAAAAGGACAAACAGAAAGATAGTCACATTTGACCCACCAGCCACCTTCCTTTTGTTTTTGGTTGCCTTTTCTTGCACCTGTCTCCTCCTTCCTTTCCTGTCATTTCCATTAAATTCTGCAACCATCCAATCCAGTGGGTGTGTCCATTATCATATTCCCAGAACACCCTCTATATAACTCAACATTTCTCGGGGATTCTGTCAAGATTTTTTTTTTTTTTTAATGGCAAAGGTTTTGTCGTTTTTACAAGTGTGATTCACCGACTAATATGGGTGCTTGTATCTCCATAATCAAAGCCATCGCTTCTAAAGCCAATAAGCACCACCACCGCCACCGTCATCGGCGGCAGCAGAACCCCACCGGAAACGATAACGGCGATGGCGGCAACAAGACCGCCTTCTCCGTTCTTCTTAACCGGAAAGGTAGAACCAAACCTCAACAAACGACGTTTTTGCCAACGTCAACTAACAAGACAGAAACATCACGTCTAGCCCAGGATAATGAGACCCGCATGAACCAACAACAAAAACAGCAGCAGCTAAAAGTAAAAGGAAAGCAGACTTCGAAGCTTCAGAATGGTATGATCCCATGTGGCAAAATAACGAATTTTGGGTACGAGAAGGATTTCGATAAGCGGTACAAGATGGGGAAATTGTTGGGTCATGGGCAATTTGGTTACACCTTTGTCGCCGTTGATCAGGCCAGTGGTGATCGTCGTGCAGTCAAGAGGATCGAGAAAAACAAGGTAAATTCTAATGATGTTGCCCTTTAGTTTTATTTCTTTCTTCCCGATATTGCCGAGTTGAGCCTTTTTTTTTTAAACGAAACTTTTTTAAATTTTGTTAGTTTCCATGTTTTTTCAAATGATTTACCGGTTAATGGGATGTTGGAGAAATCTAGGGGGAGTTTACCTTTTGCTCAATTGATGGTTATTAACGGTGGTTTGATTCTGAATATTCTTGCTCGTGCATATCATCACAAGCTTCATGAGGTATTTAGCTTTTTAAATAGAAAGATTCCCTTCCTTAATTGTCGGTTTTACTTCTACTATTGGTGTCTTGTGTATCAACTGTCCTTTTAGGTATCTGTTATGTTTGTCTTGATGACGATCCGGATTCGGGAGGATGTTTGATAATATCTCTTGACTTGACAAATGACATCATACTTTATTACATCGTTTTCTTGATCTAAACCTGGGGTCATGGTATTGTTTTGAGACGAGAAGCCTTAATTGCATGCGTGTTGCCAGCAGTGATGACGTTCTAGATATATGATGTCTCATCCTTGTAATCAAACTTAGGATGCATTCCTAAGTCTAATATGTGTTGTGTTTAAATGTGCATCTTCAGTGTCCCACTACTACGGGGGAAAGTAGCGTTGGTTGGAGCTTATTGGTGCACATTGCACAAATAGGAAGAAGAGAACCTTTTGTCATCAGAATTGCCCTCTTATACTTATTCTCTGTGAATTTTATTTTAATTTAGTCCCTCTTCATGGTGCTTTGAAGAGCTAAGTGATAGGTTGATATCACTTTCGCTTCTCCTATAATCTACTATATGCCTTTTAGCTGCAGCAGATTTAGTGTTCAAAAGCTTGGACAAAGTTGTGACTATTTAAGTTGAAAACAAAGATGAAGACAATTTCTATGCCTTCGTCTCTCAGAAAAATATATGGTGGTGAGAAATTTGTTTAGGTGATGGTTCATTTCTATTTTGTAACCATCCTTGACTTTGGTGGTAGATGGTTTTACCTATTGCTGTTGAGGATGTCAAACGGGAGGTTAAGATATTGAAGGAACTGAGTGGCCACGAGAATGTGGTTCAATTTTACAATGCATTCGAGGATGAGTCATACGTATATATTGTCATGGAGTAAGTACTAATATCTTTTCCCGGAATTCTGTCGCTAAGCTGATATGCCATTATTAGATTTGCATGTAATTGCCTTTTTTTCCATCGATCAACATGTGTTCGTTACATTTATTTGTTTGAGCAAAAATCCTTCTTTAACAATGTGGTATTTAACTATTTTTACTAGGTTGTGTGAAGGTGGAGAATTATTGGATCGAATTCTAGCAAAGTAAGAAATTAATATGTCTAGTTTTTTTATCTGTATTTTTCCTTCTAAGAATACTTTTTTGAAGTTGGAAATTCTAAACGTAAATCGGATATATGCTGTATTCATTCTTTATAATTATGCTATCAGGAAGGACAGCCGTTATACTGAGAAAGATGCCGCGGTGGTTGTACGTCAGATGCTTAAAGTGACAGCAGAATGCCATTTACATGGTTTGGTGCACCGTGACATGAAACCAGAGGTATGCACAAGTTTTCAGGACTCAATACGCTTAGCTTATATATCAGAAAATTAAGGTCCTGCTTCTAACAGCTTTAAATCATTTAATTTCTTGCTTATAGAACTTTCTGTTTAAGTCAACTAAGGAAGACTCAGTCCTAAAGGCCACAGATTTTGGTTTGTCAGACTTTATAAAGCCAGGTGAACAGAATTTCCATCTCATGAATATATATATATATAATAAGCTGTTAGAAAGGGATCAACGTAGGAGATTAGAGCAAAAAAGAAACTCTACATGCCGTTATCAACTGCCGGTTGCAAACTGGTAGACTAAGCCAGAAAGGCACGATTTTTTTTTCTGACATTTGAGAATCTTCAATGCCTTGTGATTCTATGGTCAAACTATCTGACTCCATCTATTTTATTACGCATTCGAATGAAGGCAAGACGTTTCGAGATATTGTTGGTAGTGCTTACTACGTTGCCCCTGAAGTATTACGACGCAAGTCTGGGCCTCAATCAGATGTCTGGAGCATTGGTGTCATTACATACATTTTACTTTGTGGGAGACGCCCTTTTTGGGATAAAACAGAGGATGGTATATTTAAGGAGGTGTGTATTTCCCTTGATTTAGAGCATGTTTCGCGAATGTTTGTCCAAATCAACAGGATACAACGCTTTATCCTGCCGCTCTATCTTCTTGACGTTGTTAATAGTTAGACGTGTTATACAATGTCCTAACGTCTAATATTTGCAGGTTCTAAGGAAAAAACCTGATTTTCGCCGTAAACCATGGCCAAGCATAAGCAATAGTGCAAAAGATTTTGTGAAGAAGTTATTGGTGAAGGATCCTAGTGCCAGACTTACTGCTGCTCAAGCCCTATGTATGTGTTCAAAAAGTCTCTTTCTAGCGTATAGAGATGTGATGTTGGTTCTAAAACAATTTACCTTCCGTATACATTCCTTTTTGAATTGTGAAGTTCCTACTGGTTTTGACATTTCCAGCACATCCATGGGTCAGAGAAGGAGGAAATGCCTCTGATATCCCAATTGACATATCCGTCCTGAGCAACTTGCGACAATTTGTGAAGTACAGTCGTTTGAAACAGTTTGCTCTAAGGGTAATACCAAGTCCCATTTTGCTAGATTTTTATGGCTGGAAGAATTTTTCTTCCATTATTCTTTTCTTTCCTACCTTTTCTTTTTTTCGTCTTGATTGTACTTTAGGCCTTTATGTAACAAATAGTTGATACCTGGCAGGCATTGGCTAGCACCATTGATGAAGAGGAGCTGGCTGATCTGAAGGATCAGTTTGCTGCAATTGATGTGGATAAGAATGGTGCAATTAGTCTTGAAGAGATGAGACAGGTACTCTTCTTCTAGTGAAACCTTTAATGTTAATTTGTCCTTGGATATGAATTCCATTTCTAAATGTAGCTTTTCTTGACCTGGTTAATTTGAAATGCTTAATTCAGGCTCTTGCAAAAGATCTTCCATGGAAGATGAAAGATGCACGTGTCCTTGAAATTCTTCAAGCGGTAAGCAGGAAATTTACGCTCTCTTTCCATGTATACGTTTTCTGAAGTTAGAGAAATATGTTTTAGCCTTTAACTCGTTTTCGGTCCTGGCAGTAATTAGCTGAGGGGTAAGGATAGAGAAATGGTCTTATGTTTCTGGTTGTATCCCAACTTTAAATAGTTGAAGGGTGACCATTCCCTATGGATGTGGGGGGTCTTCTTTCGCATTAGGCATGGTTACCGTATATGGCCTTTTAGAGAGAAATTTCAGTCGAATAACAGATCCTTGTGTGATAATTTTTATTTTCATTTTCCGGAGAAAAAATTTGTTACAAGTTATGGTTTGATGTCGTATGAATGTTGCTCCTGCAATTACTAAAACACTTGGTTATTATTTTACCATTTAATGCAGATTGACATTAACACAGATGGGCTTGTTGATTTTTCTGAGTTTGTTGCGGCTGCCCTACATGTGCATCAATTGGAGGAACATAACTCTGAAAAGTGGCAACAACGTTCACAAGCTACCTTTGATAAATTTGATCTTGATAAAGATGGATACATTACTCCAGATGAGCTTAGAATGGTGAGTAGGATCTCTGTCTGTCAAAGATTCAGCGTCGTAGTTCCCTTCCTGCTTCTATATTTGAGCCTTCTACTAATCATGAGAAATATCTAACTGATGTTTACTTTGTAGCATGTTGGCTTAAAAGGTTCCATTGATCCACTGCTTGAGGAGGCAGACATTGATAAAGATGGTAAAATAAGCCTTCAAGAATTCCGCAAACTTTTAAGAACGGCAAGCATTGATTCACGTAGTCGCCAGAATCCTTGTATTCAACCGGGTTCCTTGATTTAGTTGGAGATTGACTGGAGTTTTGAGGATTGAGACAAATGAGGACGTAACAGAAGTTGGCTTTGTTTTTCCCTCTGAAGGGCAAACAAGTCTTAAAGCCAGGACATAATTGCTGTGGTGATTGCTATCTCAAGCTCCTCCTTCTGAATCTCAAATTGGTAGATAGTGATCAGTTGCAGATTAGTCCACTGGTGTAAGTCTAAACGTAAGAAGTGCGGGCCCAACAATTACAATAAAAATCAACATTTTAATGGAAGGTTAAGTTGGAAATATCCTTCACCATTTTTTATAATTTTCTTTAAAGACTTTTTTTTTAGTGAAACTCGTCCTTTTTGTTTTTAAAATATAAATAGTTGGATTATATAACTGATTTATAATAAACGATTAAAAGTTTTGTAATATATTTAATTATTTTAAAAAAATAAAATGCAATATTAAATTATCAAAAATAAGCACTAAAATTACGTTAAAACGTGAAATCTGAAGAGATCCAATAATACGTAACTTTACTCTTGACCCACGTGAAGAGAGAGATCAAAAATTTACAAAATAAACTATTAAAAGAACACAATTTAATTTCATTTTCTCAAATTTTTTATTAAATTTCAATTAAGAGATTATTAAAATAGTTGGAGCTGCCTCCAGTTTGCACCGGCGGAGCCTCGGGGAGTCAATGGTTCTTCCGGCGAATTAAATTTCATGGGAACAGGCAAATTAAGGAGGGGGAAAAAAGATATCCACTTTTACAGCCAAGAGCGAAAGATCTAGCATACGAAGAAGCGCTGCCAATAGCAGCTCCAACATTTTAGGTAAGCCAAAAGTTTATTCACTTACAGCTATTGGCTTTGTGAAAGTTCTTGCAGTGCAAAACGTATGGCTTCTTCTGCCAAATTTATCAGATTTCCATTGAAAGGTGTAATAAACTCAACACCACTGAAAAAGATGGGAATAATGTAATTCACTTCGGTCATGTACGTGGCTCCTGCTTCCTGCCTAATTATTAGCCAACACAATTTTTTTACTTACCAACCTCTTTAACCAGTTCCTGGCTAATCATTCGAAAATTTCAAGGCTGTTTCCAGTCGTTGAGGAATTGATTAAGGTGAATTGGGACATGAATACATCAAATAACTTGTCAATTGTAAAGGGCCGTTTGAAGCTAATTACTTTTACCAACTAAATGCAAGCAATTTACAACAGAATTAACACGGAGTTCGTCCACCAACTACATCAATGACGATCAGACACTAAAAGCTTAAGAAGCATTTGCTGATGAGTTTAATGCAGTGGCAGCTGCAGAAGTCTTCCCCATGTGCAAGGGTTAAGATAATGGTGTCCTCCAAAATGAGAGTCTGTCCCAATTGCAACTAATTCTTACCAGAGAAGTAAAAATCCCTACACAATCTACGACATGGTCATCAATGATGCCACATCATAAATGAAGCTCAAACTCATCAGTCCTCGTATTAATTACCAGCTCTCTTCCAGCCATTTAAGAAAGTCAATGGCACTGAATCAGCAAATTCAGCTAATGGTTTTTGGCACATCCCCTACACTGTTAGAGGAGCTATCCTGTAGACCTTGAGATGATGAAAACCTGCTCGAGGAACTAACAGTAGTGACGTTTCTTTCCTTGCTTCGTGATTGCTTGCCTTTTCTTTCTGATGATCCAGGTATTTTGAGTTCAAGGTCAGTAGCTACATCATTTGAATCCTCACATCTTCTTATATTGCTGCATTTTTCATTATCAGTTAACTTACTCTTAGAATCCTGTCTGCTTGAAACATGGGAAGTAGAGGCATATTGGGCCGAAGGTTGATCATTTAGGGGATTGGCAGGGGTTGGGTATGGGATAAAGGTTGAACAAGGACCAGGCATGGCACCAGGATTCTGATTTCCAAAGAAAGGAAATGGCCGCATAGATGGGTGCATTGGAATTGTACCCGGAGGCACAGGAACAGGAACTGTATATGAATAAGGTGAAGTCATAACAAGAGAATGATCAACAGCAGCCCATGGGAACATAACCCTACACCTTTGTTGATACTGAATCTTCAAACTCTCAATGTCAGATTTTAAAGAAACTTTCTCTTCTCTGAGTTCATTCTTTTCCTGCGTTAGCTGTGAATTCAAATTATGCAATCACATTAACAATCTCTAAAGCATCAGAATCACAATCACTATACGTGTAGAGATAATCACCTCACGTGATTCTTCTGACAGTGCTGTATACTCGGCTTTTAGCCTATTGACTTCAGCTGTGAGATCTTTCAGCATTTGAATTGTGTCTGTTAAAATGGTTGCCTTGTCATTCTTGGGTCTATCTGGGTCTGGAACCAGAAGAAAAGTATAACTATGCAATGGTGTAATCATACAATTTTTTCCAATCAATTAAATTTCTTTCTACAAAGACAACCAGAGTCGCTGGAGAGTATCAACAAGCAAGCTAAACCTTCAGAACAAAAAAAAAAAAAAACCGAAAATTCTAAAAGGTCATGAGTCCAATACAGTTATTCAAAACGACATTTCCTAGGTATAGGATCTCCGTAATCAAATTCATAAGCCAACAAACACCTAAAACTATAACATCCATCAGCTTGATAAAGCAAACGTTAAATAAATTTAGATCACAAAGAACTTCATTACTCGACCAGTTAATTCATTCTCAACCAGATAATACGCAAATAAGCAGGTTAAGTAGGAAGAAAGAATATTCAGGAAGCATCACAGTACATTGTCAGTTAGCCGATCGGGAATAGATATTGTGGAGAACGTTAGCAACATCAATAAAAATACCTAGCGCGTTGCCCAACTCTTGAAACTGTTCGTTGAGCCTATCCCTCCTCAACTTTTCCCTGTCTGCTTTCTGAACTTTCCTAGCAGCAAACGGGTCCTTAACTTCTACTTCAGGTTTTTGTCTGCAATGGGGACACCTCCCACAAAATCAAGATTTACCCATAAATTGACAAACTTTAACCAAACGTAAACGTCAATAATCAAACACGAGAAGAGAATTGCATTAAAAACCACCAAATGGAGATAACAGCCAAAAAAGACACAAACTTCAATCCATTCCACCAACCCAAAACAAGAAAGCTCCCCAACAGACAAAAAGTGCGCAATGATAGAAAAAAACAATGGAAATCAACAGAGTCAACAAGTACTTTTCAGAGACATCGCGTGCAATCAAGAAAGTCAATCAACAGGAACGAATCATAGAGGACCTGGACTCATGGGCAGAGTTCTGAAGAGAAGTAGGAGGCGGAACAGATTGAGAAAAATCATTCGCTGCCTTCTTCCACGGATCCATATTCTTCCAATTCTTCTTCTTTTACATCTGTATAAATATCTATTTCACATCAAAATCAGCTACGGAAACTTAAGATTGGATTTGCGTTGAGTCAGTGGGTACTAGCTGGTTTTCCTCGATAAACCTGATTTTGTGTCATCACCAATAAACGACCCCAGAATTGTGCCTTCCACGAGCCACCATCTCCATTTCTCTATCCAATCCTTTCATTTTTTTTATTTTTTTTAAATCTATCGTTTAGTAAAATATAAACAAACGTGTTAGAATGTCAATATTAGGTAACAGACACGGCTCGTGTCCTCCACGCTTGGTGCTCCCTAGACTTGCCAACCAATTACTGCCACGTTTGCAGAAAATACGACGTCGCCGAGAGGTCGACCGCCACGACGCCGCTTCTGGTGCTTGACGCGACAAGAAAATAGGCTGAACATTTCTTTTGTAATTTT
>JANKYE010000225.1:9278943-9290494 GCA_032467995.1 Erythroxylum dillonii
TGTTTGAAATTTATTTATTTCAAAATTACTTATCAATTAGTTTAATTAATCAACAAATTTTATTAGTAATGAAAATAAAAAATAAAAATAAAATTTATCGCGTTTCAATAATCTGTAAAAGTAAATAAAAAAATTAACAGTAGAAGCAATCAGGTTCATCGCTAGAATTAATTCCTAAATGAACTCGATCATAATAGAAATCTACGAATTATGCAACTTAGCTACAGTTCATCACCAAAATCAATTCCTAGACGAACTTGATTATGATAGAAATCTACGAATTGTGGCCATAGTAGAGCCTGGAGGCCTCAAAATAGCAAGTATGGTTTAATGCAATGGAAGAAGAAATTAAAATGATCGAGAAAAATAAAGCAATAAAGTTAGTGAGCCCTCTACTAAACAAAGACGTCCTTGAAATAAAGTGGCTATATAGGACAAAGCTTAGCTAGCTCTTTACAGGTGCTACAGTACTTCAACATTATCTTTTTTTTGTTAAACAAATCAAAAATAAAATGGAAACAAATATGGATATACTTCGTTCTCCCATAAAATGTTAAGTTTTTTTGTTACGGGGATTGTTGCTTTATTTTCGCAAAATATCTCTGTTATTCTCTTTTGCTCTTTTTCTTGGCATTAAAGAAGCGATAAGTAAGTGTTAATTACGAGTAAAGGCAATTCCTTGAGCATCCACGCGTAAAAGATGAATCATGCCAGTCGGGAAATTGGGCCATAAGCACTCTTCACGAACAGTACCCGAACCCAAACGAGCTAAAAAATCAACGCATTGGTTACCTTCGCAAAAAACATAGACAATATTATATCTCTGGACGGTACCGAGGTAGGATCGGATATCATATATCAAACTGGCAAGAGGGTGGAAAACTAGGACATCCGGAGGAGAAGCTAAGCAGTGTAACACTTCCAAGGAGTCAGACTCCACCACAAGGCTGTCACACTAAAAGTCTCATGCAAAGGCAAGACCAAATCTGAGAGCCATGAGTTCCGCTATCATAATGGTGGTGATCCCCACACAGCTGGAGAAACCCGCTACTCAGTTACCATGACTATCCCTAAGTAATCCTCCAATACTCGCCTTTCCAGATCTACCAATTACACTTCCATCTACGTTGAGCTTCAGCCACTTATCAGGCGGGGGGGCCCAAGTAACCAAAGTCGGGGCCTTAGATTGAGGTTTTTTATGATTTTGAGCATTGAAAGCAACAACAGAGTCCCTAAGTAGCAAATTGATCTGTCGAAGTTACTCCAGGCATGAGATTTGTTTGCCCTCAATTATGTATTTATTTCTAGAGCGCCAAATGATCCAACAAGTATTGACAAAGTGCCATGAGCGATGTACATCCCTGTCATGTGGGACACAATTATGGTGAAGTCAACTGAAAATCTGTGGCCCTCGGAAGAAGTCATCATGTCAGGATACGTGAGCGCAAGCCCAGGCACACTGGGCATAGGTGCAATCCCGAAGTAAGTGGAGCACAGTTTCTCGATGGACACCACACCGCCCACATAAAGGGGAAGTACATAGGCCTTGTTCGTACCGCACTTCATTTATGAGGAGTCGATTCCAAGCTGCTAGCTACAAGAAGACTTTATGTTTCTAAACAGCTTAGAGTGACCAAAGCCACTTCCATTTTGATGGACCATCCAAGGATGGTACACTTGTTAGAAATTCATAACCTCCCCGAGATGTATACACACCCTTAGTGCTACCATACCAGATAATGCGATCAAGCCTCTGGATGGAAAGCGGACGAGGAATTGCCAAGATGCGATTACAATAATCTGAGAGAACAATACCCTCAATAGGAGTCAAATTCCACCCTAACAATGGGGACAAGAGGTCAGCCACACGGAGGTCGGTGAAATGAGCCGAGACTTGTCTTACTACTATAGCAAGGGGGCATCAAAAAGCCATCGATTATGCCAGAAATTTATGTTAGCCCCATCGTCGATCCGTCAGCCAAACCCGTCTTTAAGGAGAGTTAGAGCCTTCATGAGGCCTTTCCAGGCTGTGGAAGCCGACGAAGGGGGAGTATATGTGATGACATCTTGGTCAGGCAGATATCGAGACCGAAGGACCTGCACCCAAAGGCTGTTGCGTTCCATACATATGTCCCAACACATCTTGCCAAGCAGAACTATATTGGAATCTTTAGCTTGTCGCATACCTAAGCCACCACACTGTTTCGGAGTAGTAATCATATGTCAGTGCAGGAGGTGTACCCCTTTGAGATTACCTTGCTTTTCCCATAGAAAGCCTCTCGCTGCTTTATCAATGTCATCACAAATGGCTCGGGAAAGCCAAGTGGACTGCATAGCATAGATAGGAATAGATGTGATAGTATCCTGGATTAGAGTAGCTCTACCCACTTTGTTCAAGAGCTTGCTCTTCCAACCTACCAAGCGAGAGGAAATCTTGTCGAAAATGCCAACATAAGCAGCCTTGTTCAGTCGCCGAGAACATAAATGCACACTAAGGTATGTCTCCAGCTAGTAGGACGAACGAAGATCCAAAATAGATGTGATCTGAGCCCTCATCCTGCGTTTAACTTGGTTGGGGATAAAACTTTTAGACTTGGAAGGATTTACTTGCATCCCAGAAGCTTGGCAAAACTCGTCCATAGTAAGTTGCATCAAGCGGGCTTGGTGTCGGGAGGCATGTGCAAAAAGTAGAACATCATCAACAAATAGGAGGTGAGAGATGGTAGGCCCATTAACGGAAGTACCAATAGGCATCTAGTGGCCATCGTCAACCTTCTTGGTGATCCACCCCGAAAGGGTCTCCATGCATAAGACAAACAAATAAGGTGATAGAGGGTCGCCCTGGCGGAGTCCTCATTTAGGTATAAACGCCTCGAGTCGCTGACCATTCTAAACAATAGAGAACATCAAGTTGGTTACACAGCCCATAATCAACTTGATAAAAAGTAGGGGAAAGCCAAAGTCTATTAGCACCTATCGAAGAAAGTCCCAGTCAACTCGGTCATAAGCTTTGACTAAGTCAATCTTAATCGCCATACCCCCCTGCCATAAATGTTTTATCACATGAACGACCTCCTGAGCTATGAGGATGTTGTCCGCAGCCTTACACCCTAGAATAAACGTTGCCTGAATAGGGTTAATCAATTCAGTTAGAAAAGGACGAATTCGGTTAACTATCACTTTCACTAGGATTTTATAGATCACGTTACACAAGCTAATCGATCGGTATTGGGTGATAGATACCGAATTGTCATCTTTGGGAATGAGGGTAATGAGAATATCAGAGATGTTGGAAGGCAGCTCCCTATTAGCAAATGCGTGTTGGACCATGTGGACAATCGACGAACCTACATCCTGCCAGAAGGTTTGGTAAAAGAGAGGCTGAAGACCATCGGGGCCTGGGCTTTTGTACAGTTTCATTGATTTGACGACCAATAGAACCTCTGCCAGATCAATTGGTTTGAGTAGCTTGGCGCAAGCCTCTGCTGATAGAGCACCATGAGCACCCAAGGTCGAGTTCTAGGTCTACTCGTAGTGGTGCAAAAAAGCTCCTTGTAGAAAGTGAGAACCTCGCGTTTGATAACGTCCAGGTCTGAGGTCCACATGCCCAATCGAAGTCAGAGCCGATCAATGCGATTCCTCTTATGCCAGGAAAGGGTAGTAGTGTGGAAAAAGATGGTAGCTTTATCTCCCACCTGGATCCATTGCACTCGGGACTTTTGGAACCATAGTAGTTCTTCTTGGCGTAGTACAGTACAATATTATGCAGAGAGTTGTTCATCTAGAGCCACCAAAAAATCAGAGTGTTGGTTGCTCAAGTAAGTTTGAATTCCCTGTAGTCTGGCCATTAGTTGTCTCTTACGCCGGAAGATGTTACCAAAAACTGTGTTATTAAAGACTGTGGCAGCTTCAGTGACCGCTTGAATAGCAGCTTGAACACAATGACGATGGGGCTCCTACTCCTCTCGCACGACCCTAAGAAAATCCTCATGCATGAGCCATACAGCCTGAAAATGAAAAGGACGTGAAGCTGGGTGGGGGATACTTGTAACCAATTTGAGCAAGAGAGGGTTATGATTTGAGATTGTTCTCGGTAGGTGAGACATTGAGGCCTCGGAGAAGAGAGTCTGCCAAGATACATTACAAAAGGCTCGATCTAAGCGGACATGGGTGGTGAAGTGGCCCTGGTTTTTTCTGCAAAAGGTATACGGTGAGCCTTGGAATCTTAAATCACAAAGGCCACATCCCTCTATCCGTGATTGAAAAATGCTCACACGACGCCAATCAAAGGTGCCCCCCTTCTCGGACGGATGCAAGTAGTCTTTGAAATCCCCAATAACGAGCCAAGGCAGGTTAATTTCCACACTCAGTGCAGTTAAATAATCCCACAAAGCTGTTTTAATGGAATTAACAAGGCTAGCATAGACTGCCGAGCAAACCCAATCCTACCCTTGGGGATCATGAATCACCAGAGAGAGACATTGACGATGGGAATGTAAAACAGAGATCTTAGTAGAAGCAGACTGCCAAAGAGCCCAAATACCCCCCGCCTGACCAACCATGTCAACTTGCTCTTCTTGAATTTCGACTAACATTCTTCTTAACTAAATGGCTAGACAAGTTGTTGAAGTAGCTGTAACATACTCAACTTCTAAGAACGACGATGTTGATCATGTGACTTGCTTCTTTTACTTCTAAGTAATTATTATTGATCTTAGAGTTAAAATGTTTATCGAAATACTTCATCTATCATCCAAAGAACTTGGCTAGTAGTTGTCTTTAAACCCACATAATCTAAAATAAGAATCTGTCAAATACCAAATCCCATAATCCATAGTTTTAATGATGCAACTCAAAACCCACTTTGTTGCTCCAAGATGAACTGTTGAAGGATGTTGCGTAAATCTAAAAATTACGACAATAAAAAATGCACTATTGAGTCAAGTGTGGGTTAGATAAATTAAGCTTGTAATTAAGCTTCTGAGTCTTTTAGTATTAGTAGGAATAATAGTAGGTCGAACATGCACAAAATTTTTTAAAAGATCAGATCTAAAGCGCGATTGGGCTTCAAAGTTTCAGTCTAAAATTGAGGGTTAAATGGGCTTTAAGCTAGCATAATCAAGCTTTAATTAGAACAATGACTATTTAGACTAGGTTAGGCCCATTCGAAATTGGTTAAACCTAAAAGTCAAACCCTTTTAGAAAAATATTAAATGGTATAAAACACATTTTGCTCGAATCAAACCCAAAAGGCCAACGTTTTTAGAGAAATATCAAATATTCCAATAACTAATTGGAGCAAATCAGACGTAAAAGCCTAATTCTTTATAAATTTTGTGATTAAGGCAAAGACCAAAATACTTTATTTATACAATCACCTTCGTCCTCTAACCATTTCCCATATTGAAAGTAAAAAGACAAGGAGGAGGAAGGTGATTGTATAAATAAAGTATTTGAGCCTTTACCTTAATAACAAATCTTTCAAAGGATTGGCTTTAGACCTTGACTTGTCTTAATTAAGAATTGAACTCCTTTATTATTAAATAAATTATGTAAACATTAGCCATCTATTCTCAATCTTCTTGCTATAATTGTTCATTAATATTCATCAATGTAACTACAAACTTACAATTTATTGAGAAGATCCTTTGGAATTTTTTCTCTATAAGATAAAAATCTCATCTTCTGCTTACTAGATAAGAAAATAATGTAATAAATTCATATATAACATTTCAAACTCATTCTTTATATGTGTCTTAAACTCATTCACAAGACAATTAGAGGATCTTGTATAAATGATATCATCAATTTAAAGACAAATAATAATTGAAATTATTTTTACATTCCTTCTTCACGTACATAGTGGGATCATTCCCACTTATCTAAATTCATTTTGCTAGAAATATCAATTAATTTTGCTATACTATACCCGAGGAGCCTACTTCAATTCATACAACACCTTTCTCAACTTATACATTTTTGTATTTTTTCCTTTTATTAAAAAATATTATGGTTGAGTTACATAAACTTCTTTTTGTAAATCTCCATTTAAGAAAGTTAACTTGATAATAAATTGATAAATTTAAAATTATATTTGTACATCCAATGCTAGAATATTCCTCATAGTTTCAAAATGAGCTATTAAAGAAAAGTTATCTTCAAAGTCAATAACATGTTGTTGTGTATATCCTTTTGTCAAAATTCATGTTTTCAAATTTTGTATCTTTCCATATGTATCAAATTTTATTTTAAATACCCACTTCAAACTAATTGCAATTTTGCCTTCCATTAAGTCCATCATCTTCTACGTTCTATTCTTTTAGAATATTTTCAATTCTTCCACCATTATTATATCTCATTTTTCTTTTTTAATTGCTTGTTCATAGTTTTTAATTGCTTGTTCATAGTTTATAAGATTTGAAACAATAAGAGCAAATTGACATGATACATATATATTAGTCAAAGATCTATATATATTTTTAGTTGTATCTCTTCTAAAGGCTCTTCAAGGGTGAATGAAGAGTTTCAATTTTGAGGTGTAGATGGAGAGGTTGGCGATGCTGAAGGAAATAAAATTGATGATGTAATAGAGGAACCAATTGGTGAGTTTGTTAAAGTTAGCTCTTGATTTGAATTTAAAGAGACTCCATTGACTATATGAATATGTTCTTACATTTTCTCTTCACTTGTATATAATCCAACTTGCATTTTCATCAAATACGACATCCCTTCTTATCAAAATCTTACCACTGTAAGGGTTATATAATCTATATTGGATTAAGTTCAATAAACAATGAAAATATAAAAAAATCTTCAAATTTTTCATTAAGTTTTTAACAAATTTGAGAATTTACCAAAGCATAAGTAATGCACCCAAATATCGTAAGTAACTCATGGATAGGTTTTTTTTTCATGCTATGCTTCAAATGGAGTTTGATTAATGAAAACCCATGTTAAAGAGAGATTCAATAAATACACAAATGTTGCTATAACTTCTACCTTAAAAATTCATTTGTTATAGCGTACTTATTATCATCTACAACAATTTAATTCATTTGCTTAGTGACACCTTTTTTTTTTGGATTTTAAGAAGTTGTCAACTCCTTATAAACACCATGTTCTTCACAAAGAAGATTAAATGGCAAGAAATTTCCACCTCTATCAATGTGAAGTACTTTAATGTAAGATCCACTTTGTTTCTCCACTTTAGCTTTGAAGTGCTTGAACTTCTCAAAATTCTCTAACTTGTTTTCTAGAAAGCAAGTACAACTTATTGACTATAATCATCAGTAAAAGGCAATAAGTAATGATTCTTATAAAATGACTTTGTTTACATACGCCCACATAAAAATCATGAATGAATTTAATGCACTTTAAAGCTCTCTAAGTTTTTCTAACAAGAAATAACTTTCTAGATTGATTTTCATACATACATGCTTCACATAAATTAATAAATCTAACTTTCATTTAAGAACGATACCTTTATTGCTTAGCAATTTTATACCCTTAATGTTAAGATGCTCATATTGCAAATATCATATCTATGAATCATTTTTCCATCAGTAGCAAGAATATAACTTTCCACTTTTGAAACTTCCAATGACACATTTTTATTTTGAGTCATCTTGGCATTCATTATAAATAGGCCTAATTGCTTATCTTTGATAGCTTAAGAATCTTCCTTAAATAATGTAACATATTCACTAGCCATTAGTTTCCTAACACTAGATAAATTGCATCTTAAATTGGGTACAAATTGGACATTATGTAAAATCCTAAGTTTACTTTGGCAATTTTTAATCCCACTGTACCTTTCCTTTTCACATGTGCTTTTTGCCATTTACAAGTCGCACCTTCATCTTCTGTTTCTCATCAAGCTCTTGAAATATAGATTTTACGCTTATTATATGATTGGAATAGCTACTATCATCTATAAACCACAAATCGCCTGACTTATGGTTAGGATTAAAATAAGCCATAAAAACTTTCTTTCTTTATTCTCTATCGAAAATTTTACATTTTGGTTTATGTACCAGCAATTAACCTTTACATGTTCATATCCCCTATAATGATAACACTAAATGAAATTCTTGGTATTTCTTTGTTCACTATATCTACCTTTGTCTGTTCCATTACTACAAACATGAAATCCTCCTCTTTCAAAGTATATACTTATTAAACTTTCACCTTTTCCAATTTTAGCGATGTCCTTCACTTATAATGTCTTCTCATCATTCTTTTAAAGTGATTTATTAACTCTTGACTAATAAACTTGAAAAGAACCCATTAGTTCATTAAATGAAAAACTTGGCAAATCTTTAGATTCTTGTATGACAGTCACTACATAATCAAATTTTAGAGTCAAGCCTCTGAGTACCTTTTAAATAATGATATGTCATTATTTTTCTTTTTGTAGGATCCCTTTTGATAGAATATTATCATTGCTTTTGATAAAAAAAAAAGAATTAATTCACCAATTTTTATGATCAAGGTTTCAAAGTCATGTTGAGTGATTGTAATCACATTACAATAACCTTTAAGTTACCTTGAAATTACTTTTGTAAAATTGACCAAGCTTGATTTGATGTGGTTAACATTGTATTTTGTGAAAAGACTTGTCACAGACATACTATTGAATGATCACCATTACCTTATAATCTTTCTTCTTATTCTCCTATAACCTGCTTTCTTCATCAAAATTTAGATACTCATGTTTTACCAAGTCCCAAAAATTTTAAAATTTAAGTAGAGTTTTCATACAAAAATTCTAAAATTCGTAACCTTCTCCGTTAAATATAAGAATGAGTGATTATATAGTACTCATTGCATTATTATTGCTAGTCACTGCACTTCCTCTTTAGCATTTAACTCAAATTATGTATTTTATTTCTAACCATTCTTTTAAAAGTGCTTTGATACCAAATTTATTAAAAATAAATGAAAAAATAACAAAGACATTAATAGAGATAAAGAAAGTCATGACACTTATACTTGTTATTTGATGATTGCGATATATAAAATTGAAACGAACATGCCTATATATAAGTTAACTGTAAAAAGAAAATGAAGTACCACTAAAGAAACTATCAAATTTTGTTATGCTCACTAATATAATCTTAGTAACAATAATGACTAACTATTTTACTATTTAAACTCAAAAATATGTGACCTCTAATAATAATGCAAAAAAAGCAATAAGCCTAATTTTAAATCATTTTTTAACAAAAATATAAACACAAAAGGGATCTTAATCTATAATCTAATCATATAATTGATCCCTATGATCAATCTAATCTTAACAATAAATCCCTATGATTATATACATAATTTGTAACACTTGCCCTCAAACTAGAGCATAGATGTCAATCATGCCCAGCTTTTTACAAAAGATATTCAACTTGAGTCCCATTTAAAGTTTTTATAAATAGGTCTCTTAGTTGTTCTTTAGTCTTCATATATCTTGTAGAAACTAAGTTTTGATACACTTTTTTACAAACGAAATGACAATCAATCTCAATATGCTTTGTTCGTTATACAATATCGGATTAGAAGCTATATAAAGAGCTACTTGGTTATCACAATATAACTTTGCTAGCTTTGAATCTTTGAGACCAATTTTAGTTAATAACTTATATATCTACATTATTTCACACACAGATTGTGGCATAACTCTGTATTTTGATTCTACACTCGAGCGAGATGCAACATTATATTTTTTACTCTTCTATGAGATAAATTTTCCTCCAACAAAATGACAATAGCCTATGGTGTATTTTTTTCTCAACCTTAGGTCTTGCTTAATCTGCATCTAAAAAGCACTTTATTTGAGTGTACCATGTTTTTTATACAATATTCCTCATTTAGAAGCTCCTTTAAGTAACATAAAATCTGCTCTAAACAAGCCCAGTGATGAACTGTTAGAGAAGACACAAATTGACTCATAATGCCAACTGAATAAGTAATATCAGGATGAGTTATTGTAAGATAGTTCAATTTCCCAACTAGTCTTCTATACTTCATAGGATCTTCAGACAAATATCCATCTTTTGTAAGTTACAAATTAGGTGACATAAAGATGCTATATGGTTTAGCCCTTAGTTTCCCAGTTTCGGGCAAAAAGTCAAGCACATATTTCCTTTTAGATAAAAAATACCTTTGTTATTCCTTGTCACCTCAATTACCAAGAAGTGCTTTAATACTCTTAAATCCTTCATCTAAAACTAGTTATGAAGAAATATTTTCAGAGATGAAATTCCCATACACCACTCCCGGTAATAATAATATCATTTAAGTACACAACAAGAATGATAATGTCAAATGTACAGAGTTTGTAGATAGCTGACTGATCAGACTTGCTCTTGCTTATTCTAAATTGTCCAACTGCTTATCTAAATTTGCTAAACTAGGCATAAGGATTATGTTTCAAACCATATATAGAGATCTTTAAAGATGACACATTTTCCTATGCTTCCCTGAGCAACAAACCCAAGTGGTTGCTCCATATAAACCTTATCCTACAAGTCTTCATATAAGAATGCATTTTTTTATGTCTAACTGATATAAAGGCCAATAATAGGCAACGACTATAGAAATAAACAAACAAAATGAGTTCAACTTTACCACAAGAGAGAAAGTATCAGAATAGTCCACACCATAAGTCTGAGGATAACATTCAGTAAGAACGTGAGCTTTAAGATGAGCTACTGAGTTATTATAATGGACTTTAATGGAAAATACTCACTTACATCTAATAGCTTTTTTTTCTTGTAGGTAAATCCACTAAATTCTAAGTATCATTAGCATCTAGAGCATTGATTTCTTCTATCATTGTCACTTACCAATCAGGACAAGACATGACCTCATGAACAGTTTTGCAAAGAGATATAATGGCAAGAGAGGCAGCAAAAGAGTAAAAAGGAGACGAAAAATGATCATAAGAAAGAAAACTTGAAATTGGGCAAGTACATTGGCATTTATCTTTACAAAGAGTAATTGGAAGGTCAAGTTCAGTCTCAATTGGATCTAATGTCGAAAAAGGAACTAGTGCTAGATGTATATCAGGAACATATCATCATCTAGAATAGATATAATGAATAGGTGGAAGTGCACTAAAATCGTAGGTGTCAAAGCAACGTTTGGTGATTTTTGGGTGATTTAATACACTAATAAATCATCACTCTCCCTCTAACTACTAGAAGTGTTGGAAGAGGTAAGAAAGTAAGGAATATATTCTATAAATGTAATGTCAACAAACATAAGGCACTTACTAAGATTGGGGCAACAACATTAATACCTTTTTAAAGATGAGAAACGTAGCACCCCACTCCCACAAAACCCGAACTCGATATTGTGGGTGATATCCGAGTCCGTGCCTCACGAGAGTGGTATGCTAGAGCACTCTAATACAGTCAAATACTCAGTATAATTTTTTTTGAATGCTCATATGTGCGGAAATCAGTAAAAAATTTGGACCTGCTTTAATTTGTAAACATTTTAGGTCATCATAATACAGTCACAGTATTTAGCCATCGAATGTACAAAAATCCATAAT
>JANKYE010000225.1:9316524-9344700 GCA_032467995.1 Erythroxylum dillonii
AACTTGTAAGAGATCTACAAATATATATATGGAAGATACCAACTTTGGAAGATTCATAAAAACCATTCTGACTAGTTTATCATCTTATTTTCCTATTCCTAACAAATTGGTCTTTAAGAAGACCTGGACTGAAATTTTATAACGTGTGGTGTCAATTACAACTTGTAAGAGATCTACAAATATATATATGGAAGATACCAACTTTGGAAGATTCATAAAAACCATTCTGACTAGTTCAAATTATAGGTTAAAATGGAATTGGAAAACCTTGTACGCAAGTATTCTGCTTCATATATGTCATCCCTCCTTTTCTTAAACAAAAAGTTTTGAACTTTCGTGGACAAAATAAACAACCTCACACAAAAATCCAACCATCCTAAAGTTTGTAGTTGATTGAATATTCATGCATACACAAACAGAAAATTGAATTGCAATTTTTGCTCTAAAGGTGAGTCAAACTTGAAAGAGCTCCTCAAGACAATAATAGCTCTTGTGCCACATTCATATTGTATATAATAATTGATTGTAATCATGTTCAGAATTGTCGAAGACTATGCAGAACAAGATATGAATATGAACGCGTTTGACCTTGTAAACCCCGTCTGACTACGAAAAGCAGAAGACTTTCAGACTATTCAAACTCCTGACTCCTGGGCAAACAGATCAACTTGTTCTGCATATGTTTCAACCAACCAAAACCTCAGGTCTCTCTCTCCCTTAATCCAACTTCAAGTCACACAAAAGTTCTCATGATTACTCATCCTTGTTGATTGCTGTAGAGGATCACCGCATTTCCGGCTCATTTCTTCACATTTCTCTTTTGCTCTTGCCTTTCAATTGTCACCGCCAATCAAGCCCATCAAGAACTGTAACTCGTCTCTCCCTATTTCTTTGTGGCTTTCTTTATTAAAGGTTTGAACTTTTTTTGGTTTTTGGATCAAGGAATCGATCTCTTTGAGAAATTTTGACCTGGGTACGGGTCCGCCATGGCGGACTTGGTGAAACAAATCTTGGCAAAACCGATTCAATTAGCGGACCTGGTGATCAAAGTTGCTGATGAAGCGAGCTCGGTTAAACAAGAGTGTCACGAGCTCAAATCCAAGACCGAAAGGCTCGCTGCTTTGCTCCGACAAGCTGCGCGAGCCAGCTCCGACCTTTACGAGCGACCCGCGCGCCGTATCATCGAGGACACTGAACAAGTCCTCGAAAAAGCTCATGCTCTTGTGCTCAAGTGTCGCGCTAATGGTATCATAAAGCGAGTTTTCACGATTATCCCAACAGCCCAGTTCCGTAAAATGTCTTCTCAGTTGGAGAATTCCATCGGCGATGTGTCGTGGCTTTTGCGTGTATCAGCGTCGGCCGATGATCGTGACGATGAGTATCTGGGGTTGCCTCCTATAGCGGCTAATGAGCCGATCCTTTGTTTGATATGGGAACAGATTGCGATCCTCTATAATGGGTCGCTTGAGGATAGATCTGATGCTGCAGCTTCCCTTGTTTCGCTTGCGAGAGACAATGATCGGTATGGTAAATTGATTATTGAAGAAGGCGGCGTGACTCCTTTGTTGAAGTTGATTAAGGAGGGGAAGATGGAAGGTCAAGAGAACGCTGCTAGAGCTATTGGGCTATTGGGGCGTGACCAAGAAAGCGTCGATCACATGATTCTTGCAGGAGTTTGTTCGGTGTTTGGGAAAATATTGAAAGAAGGTCCCATGAAAGTTCAGGCTATGGTGGCTTGGGCTGTTTCAGAACTTGCAGGGAATTATCCAAAGTGTCAAGATCTGTTTGCGCAGCATAATATAATTCGGTTGTTGGTTGGTCATCTTGCTTTTGAGACAGTTCAGGAACACAGTAAGTATGCAGTTACCAGCCAAAAGGGAACCTCAATCCATGCAGTTGTTGTTGCGAGTAACAGTTCTTCTGTAGCTAAGCCATCAATTGACGATGATCATAGTCATATTGCTCACTCTATGGATAATGAGGTTACAAGTCAGTTGCACAATGTGGTTACCAATACCATGGCGTTGAATGCCGCCTATAAACTGACAAACCAAGGACAAGGTGTGAATATCAATGGTGCACCTCATAATAATGTCCCAAAAAGCAATAGCAACAACAATGTGAAGCAAAATAGTCATCTAAAACATTCGCTTTCTGCTGGAAATCTCAAGGGGAGAGAGCATGAAGATCCTGCCATTAAGGCCAACATGAAAGCAATGGCTGCAAGGGCACTCTGGCATTTGGCCAAAGGAAACTCCCCAATCTGTCGCAGCATAACTGAATCGAGAGCACTCTTGTGTTTCGCGGTCCTTTTAGAAAAAGGGTGTGATGAGGTTCAATACAACTCTGCCATGGCATTGATGGAGATCACGGCTGTGGCAGAGAAAAACACTGATTTGAGAAGATCAGCATTTAAGCCTAATTCACACGCTTGCAAAGCCGTTATCGATCAGCTTCTGAGGATCATTGAGAAGACTGATTCAGGCCTTCTGATATCTTGCATCAAATCTGTTGGGAATTTAGCAAGGACATTTCGGGCTACGGAGACAAGGATTACTGGTCCCTTGGTTAAGCTTCTTGATGAAGGAGAAGAGGAGGTCTCGAGGGAGGCTTGTCTAGCCCTCACAAAGTTTGTCTGTTCAGACAACTATCTCCATCTTGATCACTCTAAGGCCATTTTAAGTGCGGGAGGGGCAAAACACTTAGTCCAGCTTGTCTATTTTGGTGAACAGATTGTTCAACTCTCAGCATTGCCTCTATTGTGTTACGTTGCCCTGCATGTACCAGACAGCGAGGAGCTTGCACAGGCTGAGGTGCTTACTGTCCTAGATTGGGCCATCAAGCAAACTCACCTCACTCAAGACCCAACAATGCCTACCTTGCTAGACCAGGCTAAAAGTAGATTGGAGCTTTATCAGTCCAGGGGTTCAAGGCGATTCCATTAAAATATTATTAAGCGTCCCATACCATTTTCTCGTTCAACGTACATTCGATTAGTTGCTCTGCTCTGTTAGCTTCTTTTCTGTAGTCTACTTAAATTCTTTAGGGTGCCCATTGATGAAAATCTCATTTGCTTGCATGTCCATTCACAGTCCCCATACGGCTTCCAGCAGATTGTAATCTTTGAGTTCCTGAAGGTGTAATTATAGATTGGTGATAAATGAAAGTTTAGGTGGGAAGCTTTGTCTCCCTACCCAGAGTTTGGACCATCTGATAAGGATTTTTATAGAGGCTCAGTGGTCACTGCATTGTCTACTAAGAACATAGTCCACCCCGGGTTTTTGAGCTAGCTTGGAAGGACTATCATGAGCAAAACAAGGTCGCTCTTATGGCCAGCTGATGTAATATGAGATTGACAATTTAATATTGCTCTTCCTCTAATGCCTATTTTAAAATATTGAAAAATATCTTAAAAACATATTATTTGAAAAATTATAAATTTGATATGACATGTTTCATTTAATTACATTTATATTAAAAAAAATAAACAATACCTAACTCAAAATTCTTAATTTCTTGAAGTATTTCTTCAAATTGAGACCAAATGACCAGAACTCACCTGCCAGCACCCATATTTCCATTTTTGTGCTCTCCTTTTTGGTCTAGTGAATCAAAAAAGAACATGTAAAGCATGGTTTTACTTGGAAGAAGCAAGAGTCATATACTTACACCAACCGACTTATCCTTATAACAACCACTGCATTGCCTCCAAATTCTCATCCACGCAATCCATAAATCCTGTACTGGCCAAAAACGCAAGGTCTTCCCATCCGTTTCTCCCTCCTTCACTTCCCAACTCTGCCATCTCTTCTTATTCTTTCTTCGTCGTAACACCATGGCTACTGCAGTAACTGCTGCTGTCTCCTTTCCTTCTTCCAAGTCCACTTCTCGTCAGTCAAGAACGTCCATAATCTCACCAGAAAGGATCACCTTTAGGAAGGTATTAAGTTTTATCCACGTGATTAGTAACTTTCATGGGAATTGGCTAATGAAGTTGTGATCTTTTTCGTCTTCTGCTTATGGTTAGGTGCCATTATACTACAGCGATGTGTCTGCTGGTGGAAGAGTGGTTCCTGTCAAAGCCCAGGTCACTACAGAGGCTCCTGCTAAGGTTGAGAAGGTATCCAAGAAAGATGACGAAGGTGTGACTGTTAACAAGTTCAAGCCCAAGACGCCTTACATTGGCAGATGTCTTTTGAACACTAAGATCACTGGTGATGATGCTCCGGGAGAAACGTGGCACATGGTTTTCAGCACTGAAGGTACTGTCTTCGTCCTTCCAATGAATCGTCAACTTGTTCTTTGCTTGATTGATGCAGAAATGGTGAATTTATAGTTTATCTGATAGCTGACTGTGTAATGCTGAACAGATCAATGAATTTTGACTTTGTTTGAAACTCTTATATTACTGATTATGGACTTAAAAGGTGCAATGATGAGTTTATTCTTCTAAGAAATGATTGATCTTGTTACGCTAAACGGTTTCTTGGGATACAGGAGAAATCCCTTATAGAGAAGGACAATCAATTGGAGTTATTCCAGATGGTATTGACAAGAACGGGAAGCCTCACAAGCTAAGATTGTATTCGATTGCCAGCAGTGCTCTTGGTGACTTTGGAGACTCCAAGACTGTGAGCTCCTTACTTTCTTCTTAACATGTTACCTTGCTGTATTTGGTTGATTTTTTTTATGCTATTATTTTGGTTCAGGTGTCTCTGTGTGTGAAGAGGCTCGTGTACACCAATGAAAATGGAGAAATTGTAAAAGGAGTGTGCTCAAATTTCTTGTGTAAGGATTTTAAGACTCTTTTAAACTTTTTAAGGGGATTCTCTGTAAACAATTAGTGATAAGATAACTTGTATGAGTTTGACATTTCACATCTTTCGTTGCAATGTAATGCAGGTGACTTGAAACCTGGAGCTGAAGTGAATATTACTGGACCAGTTGGGAAAGAAATGCTTATGCCAAAAGATCCCAATGCCACAATCATCATGGTTGTCACCCACTTCCTTCCCTGCTAAGACAAGCAGTCTCAGTTATTTAATGGTTTGGTGCTGCTACTTTCTATTTCCCCTTTTTCTTTCTGAGAAATTGCTTTCCTTTTAGCTTGCTACCGGAACTGGCATTGCTCCTTTCCGATCATTCCTCTGGAAGATGTTTTTTGAGAAGCATGAAGACTACAAGGTAAAACAAAATACTGCAGCCTAATAATATAAAGCAGATGAAACTGGGACGATTGACTCTATTCTTCTAATCCTTTGCAGTTCAATGGTTTGGCATGGCTCTTCTTGGGTGTTCCAACAAGTAGTTCGTTGCTTTACAAGGAGGTTGGGGGCAGACTGATGGCTTTCTACAATTGACTTAGACACTAAGGACATTTATTAAGAAGGGCTGATGTCATAATTATGGTACAGGAATTTGAGAAGATGAAGGAGAAGGCCCCTGACAACTTTAGACTTGACTTTGCTGTAAGCAGAGAGCAAACGAATGACAAAGGAGAAAAGATGTACATCCAAACCCGCATGGCTGAGTATGCAGAAGAGCTGTGGGAACTACTAAAGGAAGACAACACGTATGTCTACATGTGTGGGTTAAAAGGAATGGAGAAAGGAATTGACGACATAATGGTCTCATTAGCCTCCAGAGATGGTAAGAAAGTGGTTTTTCAATATAAATAAATAAATAAATAAGGATGGTTTCCATGGCCGAAGCCTCCGAGCTCAATCTCAATGTTTG
Organism: Erythroxylum dillonii; assembly: GCA_032467995.1. Lineage (NCBI taxonomy): Eukaryota > Viridiplantae > Streptophyta > Magnoliopsida > Malpighiales > Erythroxylaceae > Erythroxylum > Erythroxylum dillonii. The sequence continues at coordinate 9,322,261 of JANKYE010000225.1, forward strand.
CTTGCTCTATGTTATGTTCCAGGCATCGATTGGGTAGAGTACAAGAGGCAGTTGAAGAAGGCAGAACAATGGAACGTGGAAGTCTACTAATAAGATTCCACTCTATTCTGTAGATATGTAATTTGTTGTAATTCTTTTTAAATATAAGTGAAGCTATTCACATTAAAAAGCCTTCGAAATTACAAGAGCTAATATCTATTTTGTTTCCATATTTTGAAAAATTAAATGAATTATAAATAATACAAACATAATTAAAGCGTAATTACAGGAGGTTGAGAATAGAAAGTTCTTAAAAGAATTAGAAAATTAAAATATTAATCAATAAGTATTAATTAATGTTTTGCATATAAATATTATGAGTACCAGTTACTCCATTGTGATTAGAAGGTTACAGGCTACGTAAAATTGATAGCTCTTTCTTATATTTTCATAAAACAGAAAGTTTTGTGCATAATTCGATAGACAATTGTAGATGAGATTCTCTATCTAACTTTGTCCACTCGAAAAAAAATGTCATCGTTTATGCTTAAATTTTACAAACTCTGTTACTCTTCTAAATTTCATGGCTTATGAGCCAAGACGACCTCCAGTCGACATCCTCCTCGTCTTCATCTTCATTCTTACAAAATAAAAAATTTTCGGACATTATCCTTCTTTTCAACACTAACGTTCCCCCAGACTCTTTCACTTTCACTGATCTTCAAATCCATAAACCACCATCGCCACTTAGAAACCCTCTCTTTAGTTTGCACTCGCTTCCTCTCTATCACTAATCTCCTTTGTCGCACTCTCACCGTCTCGTCTCTCTTCGTCCCCTTCTATACCTTATAATACCCAGATTTCCAAATCTCAACCACATCAAAGTGTGCAACTTTTACGAAGACCTTAATTCGATTCTTGACCTAGTCTCTCGATGTGGATTACATATTGAATCCCTCGATATTTCTGACTAATCCCACTTCCTTCTAATTGGTGTGCGAAGGTTGGGATTGAAAGTAAGGAATTTGAAGAGACTCAACTGTTTAAAGATGGGCTCTTTTTCGAGATAGTAATTTTTCAAAAATTGGGTCGTTGTTTTTGCTACTTGATTTGTCAACAAAGATCAAGAAGTTGCGTAAGATTGATGTTTCTGGCAATCATTTTATTACAGATAGGTCACTGCTTGTGTTGTCTTTGAACTACATGTTACTTAGTGAAGTAGCGATTTGTGATTGTGATTTAATATCTCATAATGGGATTGGTATGGCTATGTGAACTATTTCTGAGTTGAGTTTAATTTCGTTGGATGGAATTGGAATCCCTCCTATTGATTCGTTTTTTCTTTTGCAAAATTTTTGAGTGAGCTTAATCTCTCAAATTCGATTATCTCTAATGAATTACTTAGTTTAGTTGCAGAATCTTGTCTTCCAATCAACAAGCTGACTATCTCCCATTGTTATGATTTCTCATTTGTCGGAGTCTCTTGTTTGCTGCACAAGTTTCAATCACTTGGATACTTGGATATTGAAGGGGGTAATTTCCTCATAGACAAGTCCATTATTAAGCTATCCAATTATCTTTGTAACTTAAACTTTATAAACCTTAGTTTGTGCTCTAGACTAACAATCTCAACCTTCTTTACATTTATAGGAAACTGCCCTTCACTGGAAGATCTCAAAATGGAGAGGAATAATCTTGGTGTTCAACATATAGCGAAATATTCAATCAATCATTAAGTCAAGTCTCTTAAGTTTGACAGGGAATACTAACTTGAGTGATAAATACATAAAAGATATTGCCTTGTCTTGCCCTGGATTAGAAGTGCTAAAGATCAGTTATTGTCCTTCTACAGTTATTGTCCTACTATCATAGAAGAAGGAATCAAAGAATTTTTAAGAAATTGCAGGAAATCATGCATTTGGAGATGAACAAATGTCTGGGGATAAAAAATATTGATTTAAACATTGAACTTCCTAAATTAGAGGTATTGCAAGAAAAGGGAACAGGAATGGACGATGAAGCATTGGTAGTGATTTAAAAAAAAATGCCATGGATTGATGCAACTAGACCTGGTGGGTTGCCTAAATGTGACAACAAATGGGGTGACTCAAGCAGTGCAAAATTGTAGGAGATTAAAGCGGTGCAAAATTGTAGGAGATTAAAGGATATAAGTTTGAAATGGTGTGATAATGTGAAAGTTGATATTATAAATTTCTTGGTGTTCTCAAGGCCGTCGCTAAGAAAAAATAGTCTTCCCATGTGGATTTTCTCCACCTCATAACCAAGTAACATTCATCTTGTGATATGGATGTTTACTTTACTAAGGATAGCTTCTGGAGCACTTCGGAGTGTATATGGCTAAACTGTATAGAGTTGTTTTTTTCTTTCTTGGATTAAATTCTTTATGATGTTCAATTTACTCTTTGGAATTGGTAATATCCTGTAGCTTTTTCCTTTTGCTTTTCAATATCATTTATTATCTTAATAAACTCGCTTTATATAAATATGTATCAACTTTATATTCTTCTTCATTCTTCCTGAGTTTGTTTAATCAAGTCCATAAAATCTTTATGATGTTCCCAAATACTACCTTTCTAGGCAGTCACCACTCTTGATCCAAAACCAATACAAAATTACCATCTTGATGCTTTAATTGGAAGCTTTTTAGATACCCCTTTTAAAAGGAGAAATCCAAAGTGATGATTCATGTACAAGGCCTGAAATCCATAACATCAGCTCTCCTAGCATTTTTTCAAACAATAAACAATCATCCAAACCTTCAGCTACAAATTACAACATTAACACAAAAACAGGGAAATAGAATTTATTAGAGTTATAAAAGGAAGGGATAATGTTTTAGCATAATTTTGCATTATGACAACATTTTTGTTCTCCTGAGTGGATGATAAATTTTCTTTAGTTACTTTGTCTAGTTTTATATTCATATAAACAAGAGGTTTGATTTTATGCTTTGAGCATGATGTTTCTTTAAATTAGATTAAAAAAAGTTCATGATGATTGCAACTTTTGTTTGGATTCTTGATGGTATGTGGATGGAACTCTTATCATTACAAATTTATGCTTGGTAGGTGTTGTGATGAATTTTGTTTGATTTCATATGCTGAAATTGGTTAGGATTTAATTCAAATTTGATATGAATTGAGTGAATTCTGTATGGATGTTGAATGAATCTTAATTAGATTAATTTGCGAATGTAGCATGCAATTAAACAAGAAGAATTGTGCATGAAAATGGCTATTATATAGTTGCAAATTTTAACCTTGTCATGGTTGTGCAAGTTAGGTCACAACGATTGTAACTTAACTTGCAATTGCACGGTTGTGCAAGTTAAGTCACAACCATGACTTGCACTTACATGGTCGTGTAAGTTAAGTCACGACCATGACTTAATATCTTTCTAAACAAAATTGAATTTGGGTTACAACTCACATAGTTAATGTTCACTTATTAAATGTGAAGCACGTCATATATAAATTGAAGTTTTTTCATTAAAATCCATCGACATCTTTCCAAATTTGGGACAATAAATAGCACCACGTAATAAAACTAGTACTACATATAGATGAAACAACTAAAGCTTTAAGGCTCATCAACACACATGAAGAACGATATTGAGAACTACTCATACCTGCAATCTAGCAACACTTTCATCTGTTTCACCTGGCCTTGAGACATCAACTCCCCTGTTAGCAATCAAATTTGAAAAAATGGGTTTGACTTGTCACTCTCCTTACAGCCCTTTAAATAACCCTCCCTCTAATAGCTAACGAGGTTATCTTCATCTTTTCCTCGTTTCCATATCTGATTCGGAGTTCTCTGTCTTCTCTACCTGCAGCCACCACAAACCGCCGCTCCTTACATACTCTCTAGCTGTAGTCACCATGCAACCGCGTGCCCTCACACCCAGCTAGTCGCACTGCACCGCCCTTCCACGCAATCGCCACCATTCTCAATTGACTCTCTGCTCTTCACCCCAACCACTGCGCACGCCCTCTCACCCTGCCGCACCATACCGCACTGAACAGGTACATATCCGTGCCCCCACACCTTGGACAACGCATAACCGTGCCACCTTTGCCGTTGCTCTATTCAACACCGCACGCTTGTGCATCATCTCCCTTAACACAACGTATGTTTGTGCGTCCACTACACCAACGTAGGAGGAGAACACACACCGCTTATACCGATGTAGCCAAATATGCCTCCAAGAATGAAGCAACCCAAAGGTTCCTCGTCTCCACTACACGAACCAAATTCAAGTATCTCGTGCCTTATCTTTCAAAATAGAGAGCACCAGCAAAGGTACGCCTTTCTTAAGGATTGTCAAATTATTCTGAATAGATTTTTGGATTCTCAAGTACTTATTGAATTGGAAACATTTGAACAAGTTGCTGCGAAATATAGGCTGGGAACAATTGTTTGAATTTAGGAAAAATTTGTATGTGGAATTGACATTAAAGTTTCCGACCACTTTAGAAACATTTCATGAGACTATTGCTAAGGACACTGCGAGTAGTTTTAAATTTTGATTAATAAATGCACATCAAATGATCACTTTAGAAGTCCTAAATGCTATTTTTAGCTTTCCAAATAGTGATTTATATGAATATCCTGAGGATTTTATGCCTAGCGAGTTTTGGTCCTAAGTGACCAATTCTAGGAAAGTGTTTTTCCTTAGTTGGTCTAAATCATCTGCCATCGTAGACCCTGCCTTTCGCTCTCTCCATTGATTTTTAACTTTTACACTATTCGATAGAGGAGACAACAATGAGGCAGTTTCTAAAACTGAATTATTTATTTTGTGGTATATGATACATGCCAGGCCCTTTAATGCTGAAGTTGGTTAAGTTTGCATTTAAATGAAGTGGCTGAATTTAGCACAGGTAAAATAGTAGTTGAGACATTTGTGACCCGAATTGTAGAACATCTTGGCTTGCTAACTGAGAGAACACCCATGCAACTAGTTTCAGGCAACTTGACTCTTAACTTGAAATCTTTGGTGTCGATGAAGGTTATCAGGCAGCAAGGCAATCGCTATTTTCTTATCCATGATGACATAGGGGAAGCTTCGAGCAGCAATCGAGCTCGAGTTGCGGAAAAGGAAGTTGCACAAGAAGAAGATGTTCCACCACCCGAAGAAGTACATCAAACTTCTCTAACTACCAATCACTGCTAAATCAATTGATAACATTTGAATGAAGAATAAATGACAAGCTCCACAACATTGAGGCTAGCATGGTGGATATCAGAACCTTCATGGCCAATTTGAATGCTCGCTTCGGACAGCCTCCACCCCCATCTTAGTATCGTGTTTCTATCCTTTCCTTTTCTATTGCTTGCTGTTTTAATTTCTTTTCGTTTTCATCTTTGTCCTTGCTTTCATTCTTTTGCCTCTTAGATCCCTATTTCATTTTCTTATCACATCGAGGGTAAAGTGATGTTCAAATGTGAGGTGAGTATTAGTTTAAAAAATTAAAAAATTATTATTTGTATGTTGTGTGTTTGTTTTCCCATTTAGTAGTTAGACATACATGGTTATTAAATGAACTCAATATGGACTAGAAATGCATAATATGAGTAAATGACTATACTTGCATGCTTAGACTAATTGACTTGAGTTTCAGTTAAAAGGACATTAGCTTGTTATGATAGATGAATGACACTTTTCATTTGGTAAGATTTTGAGCCTTTTTAAAATATTAAATACCAAATTAAAGTATTCTTTGTTGAGATTGTTTTTTCATGATTAAGGAACTCTAGAACTTGCTTGCAAATACTAGTGGGCATCACACAATCTTCTGCAAATGTTGAAATGATGAAGGCAATTAGGATTCACCCCTTTTGCTTAAAAGGCCACTATGATGTTACCTTTAGTGAACCCCTTTGAGCTTAACATGAAACATTTTCTTTCTTTAAACCCAACCTTGACCTTGATTATTTATCCTTTTCATTGTACCTACTGATACAAAGGTCTCCTTGGAATTTGAAATTTCATCGAAGTTGATCGCCAACACCCTTTACACAGCAGTCTCACTTAGGTTTGCTTAAGTAAGATTTTAGCCTTCAATGACCCTTGAAGTGTTTACCTCGCACACTCAAAAAAACAATGCTACAAAAGCAATAAGAAAACAAAGGCAATAAGGAAACAAGATAGATATGGTAAAACCAACCTTTATATTACTTTCCCTCAAAAGAATACAAGGAATGCTCTCTCTGAATGAATGAGAAGAGCAAAGCTCGAATGAGCTATATATAGGCACTCTAACTTGGAAGCCAAGTTATATTCAAAATCTCAGTTAAATTGAACTGCCTAAGATAGTACAAAAATAACCCCTATCCCTATCAGATTACATCACATGGACCAATTGGATGACACTCCCATCCAAATAAGACTTTAACTGATAAGATAGAATCTAGAAGATAACAGAAAGATAGAGTTTACATTCAAATAGGAAACTAGTATCCTTATCCTCGAAGATCTCTACTATCTTTAGATGTTGAGTTTCACTGCAACTCTAACTCTTAGTTGTCACCACATCATCTAAGACCCCCCTACGATCTTTATCCGCTAATGATGCAGTGTGATCTTACCAAAGCCCACATAACACACTGGCCTGATCTAATGGTTTCCATAAGAAGTCCGCTAGTCATGTTCCATTCATCCAAGTATGGGCCAAGTCCTCAGTCCATCAAGTCCTTAGCCTAGGTCAAGTCAATCTTCACAAGGTCCAAGACTCTACCAAAATTCACACCAAGTTCGATCTCACTTGCCTATGTTTGCCTTAGTGTTTTTGCATGCCTCCCTCATACGTGTAATCCAGCTAACCTTCCTCCTAAGGTGCATCATGAAAGTCGCTAAGAAATGTTCCGAAGTTTAAGGGTCTAACACCTACCATAAGGCAAGTTGAGCATTGGAATAGGTATAATTGGGTTTAGGGAATAAGTGTGGGGGAATCATAACATATAGTTGGTTCTTGCATTAGGGATGGGTATGGTTGTAGAAAATTTTACTTCTCCTCTATATTTCTCTTCTCTTGACTTCCTTGTTTTAGATTCATAAATAAATAATAAATAAATAAATAATATAGAAAAATAAAAATAAAAGACAGGAAAAGAAGAAAAATAAATAGAAAAGAAAAGGAAGGAAGAGAAGATGGCCAAAAAATGAAAAGAAGAGGAGAGAAGTAAAAATAGAAAGTGTTAATTTTGTTAAGTGAGAGGAAAGAATCGAGTATTTTATGGTTCATTATTTTGTATTATTTTAAATGCTCAATTTGTGTTATGTTTTTAAACTGCAATTTTCCTTTTTCCTACCCTTAGCCTAGCCCCATTGCAACCTAAATAAAGACATTTGGATTGACGCCTGTGTTTGATATGAATGGTGGAGATTGGATTGGTAAGCAAGCTTATAGTAAATGTCTTACATGAAATGAACGATGAGTGACTACATATCCCACGTTTAAATGCTTGAGATGATGGAGAGTCGAGTGAGTATCTATATTGATGGTTCTTTGAATTGAAGTGCTTGTTGATTTTGGCTAAATATGCTAAGAATAGCTTGTTTATAAAGTATTATGAGTTTCAAATTCTTATGTTATGTTTATTGAAATGATCGTTGATATCTTTGAATATTATTTGGGAAAATTGTTGTTTCCATTATTTGTTTTTATAGTATAGTATTCTTTATTTTTCTTGAGGACAAGCATTTTTTGACTAAAAGCCCAAAGTGGGCCTAACGTTTTTTAGTTTGATCAGTTTATGACTTAAAATTGTAACTTGCTCAATGAAGGTCTAAACTTTCATGAGCCTGCTCAATTTAAAACTTTTTTTTGATGAAAACTGAGAAGTGTCATACACACGTTGTTATAGACAAATCAGTTAGTCTTTAAACTTCATGTTAAAAACATATGTTGATTTTTAGAAAACAAAAAAAATAAAATCATTTAAATTTTTAGAAAAAAACCCTAAATTAACATATAATCCCCAAATTTTCACCCTATTTACAATGCCTTCACGCATCATTGCCTTTTCTTTGCATTTCCATCCCACTTTTATTAAATGTTATTCTTTATCTGAAGCATGCTTTTCTTATCTTGAAACATTTTCTTTCAAAATATATTACATCATATATCACCAGTGTGTATGATCTATGAGGTTTACTACTGCTATTAGCTGGAGTAACAATTATCAACGTGAATTTCTTTTACAAGTCGATCATTGTTTTTTGTTCATTTACAATGAAATACAATAAAAAACAAGCTATGATAAATGTTCCCTGCTAATGCAAGGCACTCGAATTTCATGAAAAAAGATAAATTTTCTTCCCAAGTTTGATGGAAATTGTCTCTTATGAATTGCTTTAAGAACAACTGCTTTCCAGGCAAAAGTGTGATTAAATTGATTATTCTTGTTTAAATGCAAGTGTTGGTAACAATTGCACCTCTTAACTAATTCTTCTCATTAACACATTATCAACCTTTTTACTGTGGTTTTTGCAAGCTAATGGGGAGGATGTGTTATGTCCAACGTAGCTTTTTACTATTTTTGCGTCTGAGAAGTGGTACTCTTGGGTTTTGCGTGATCTTGTAAGCCTTTACTTCACCAAATGACTAATAAACTTCTGAGTTACTGATGACTGACAATATGCTAGCATTTAAAGATGCTTGTTTTGGATTGTTAGTAGACCAATAGACTCCGAACTACAATGCATTATTAAGTGTTTATACATTTTTACAATATGAAGTTTTGAATTCTTCAAGAGTAAAATTAGTTTTAGATGGTAAATTTGACCACACATGAAAACTCGGTTTAGTTATGATGAATAATCTTGCCTATTTGGAACAACTTAGAAGTGCATTGGATTGGAAACAATTTTAAGGCATAATTGGTTATGGGATGTGCCAAGTGACTAAAGGAAAAAGGAGAAATGACTGGTACTTGGGATTCTTGGTAGTCAATTCACTCATGACTGCATTACTTCTTAATGGTAATGCTATAATGTTACATATTTCCTTGGGTAGAGAGATTTGTTCAAAGTCTCAGGTATATCGGGGATAAAGGAGCTACAATATGCATTTCTTTTCTCGAATCTTGAGTGTTCTAATATGAACTTTCCCATTCTTCTTTCTTCTTCCCTTAGTGGCAAATCTAAGAATTGTTGTTAATAGTTAGATGCATGTGCATCTATTATTCCAAAAACATTGTCTGTAATTATCTCTAGGCATGAAGATAGAAGATAATAACTATACCCGAAATATTTGTTTTTTTTTCACCCACTAAACTTAATCATCTCAAAATTACATTCATCCTAAAAATAAACTCAATCACCGTATTACAATTACAAATGGGAGTTTTGTTGTAGAATCAATAATACTCTAGAATTTATCTGATGATGCAAAAGCACACAAAACTTTGCTATTGCAAAGTTTATGTCTTTTTGTTTGCCATGGAGAGTTTGCCATGTAGCTTAGGACTAATGCTCAGGCAAAGTTCACTACAATATAAATCTAGTTTAGTTAAAAATCATGAAGATTTACTTAAAACTTTCCAAAGACAATGCATCCATCAACGAGCTGTCAAATGATCCATAATCCCATCGTTATTTATTATTTTACCCATTTCATTCAAATTCCATAAACGATTGTAATTTTACTTTTCTGTTCATCTCTCCTAGGGACTTTGTAACAAAACACACAATTCACAGAAAGCAATTCATTTCACAACAAATGGGCAGCAAAAAATTCCTCTCCATTGCAAAGTTGTGTTCAACAAAAGAATCAATTCAATCATAATAGCAAACACAATTGCTTTATCATATCAAGCCAGCAATAACGAAAATATAGGTCTAAATGAGGACAGCTCACGAGAGATTAGCAGTGGGAGGGAAATTCAGGGAAAAGGCAATGATGCGTGAAGGGACTGGAAATAGGGTGAAAATTTAGGGATTGTATGTTAATTTAGGGTTTTTGTTAAAAATTTAAATGATTTTTATTATTTTTTATTTTCTGAAAATCTACATGTGTTTTTAACGTGACATTTAAAAACTAACTTGTTTATAACGGCGCATGTATAACACTTCTTAATTTTCGTCTAAAAAAGCCTTAAACTGAGCAGACTCATGAAAGTTTAGATCTTCATTGAGCAAGCTACAAGTTTAAGTCCTAAACTAATCAAACTAAAAACATTAGGCCCCAATTTGGGCTTTTAGCCTATACTTTAAGTGTGGGGGAATTGTTGTGTTGAATTTTTTTTGATTGTACTTATTTTCATATGCTGAAATTGGTTGCAATTTAATCCAAATTTGATATGAATTGAGTGAACTCAGCGTGGATGTTGCATGAATCGTAATTGGATTAATTTGTGAATATGACATTAACTTAAACAAGAAGAATTGTGTATGTAAATGGCCAACATACAGTTGCATATTTTGACCATGTCACAGTTGAGCAAGTTAAGTCACAACCATGACTTAACTTGCACTTATAGACTTAACTTGCACTTATATGGCCGTGTGTCGTGACTTACACACCCCTTCATAAAAGTAACTTTACACAAAGAATATAGGTAATAACACTTGCTTGAACATAATAGGGACGAGAAGATCACGGACAATAGAATTTAAAAAGTGGTGTTATGGGAACTTTGAATCATTGAAACATATATTGAAATAATCGTATTCCATTTCTATTATGACCATGTTGATAGCTAAGAAAGACTCGTCCTCATTAAACCCTCACAATCCCAGAATACTAATAAACACAAAAACATATAACATGTTTGTTTTCTTAACACTGTGCACTAAATGAATGACCTTGTACCTGCATTCTTAAATAGTAAGATTTTAAAATTCTGTCTACAAAAAAAGTATCATAAAGGAAAAGTCATCAACTTTATATGAATATTATCATTTCTTTTTTTGCTGATGGATGAAAGAATGATTTGTCATTTCTTGGATAGTCTGAAATGTTTCACATAAACTTAAATCAACTAAACAAGCTCTTGTCACCAGGGCATATAAGAGAACAACAACAATTTTTATTGTAAATACCAACTCCCAAATTGTTTGGTTTAATTCCAACTCCTAAATTGTCAAAACCAAATGTTTGTTGAGCCTATTAATCAAAATGCATTTTTATTAATTAATAAAATGTAACATTAGCATGAAATGCAATAATTGAAATTAAAAAATAAACGTAAAAAGAGTATCATAAGTAAATCAGTCATGCGCATTAAAGGTGGGATAATAGCAATAAAACTTTGTTTACTTGTTTTCTGAATGAATGACCTAAAATGACAAATCATTGGAAGATTACTAACAGATAACAAAAAAACAATATTACAAATACTACCTGAGAATGTGGTCTAGACAAATAATGATGACGAGTGTAAACCATACTTGTGTTATCCATAGAAACACCAAGTGGTTGTATTTGTTATGTGTCACAACCAAGTGGCCCAGACATAGAAAATTGAAATCATTAGAAGATTACCAACATATAACAAAAAGACAGTATTACAAATACTACCTAAGAATGTGGTTCAGAGTCTCCAGATATGGAATGATGATGAGTGTAAACCATACTTGCAAAATCTGTAGAAACACCAAGTGGTTGCATTTCCTATGTATCATAACAAAAAAAGGAAAATTTGTTAAAAATAAGTAAATCAACATATGTGACATTTTAAATTACTAAAAGATAACCTAAACTTGATATAATATCGGATGTTGCATGGTGGACATACCAGAGGTATGTTAGGAATTTTTTTGAAATTATCATAATATAAAGTGTATACATTAAAAGGTTTGAAAACATAGAATCAGCAAAAAAGAGTATTGGAAAGGGGTATGGGTGTCGAAGCTACCTTATTTGCTAAAGTCTTGCCTTTTTTAACATACTTTCTTTTCCTTGAACTTTTCTCTAAGCCACCCTTCAATATTTTACTTAACGTAGGTTTTGTCTTGATTTTGACACCTTTAATCTTATTCCTTTCACTAAAATTAATCTCACATTGATTGAAGAGATACATTTCAGGATTTGACCTATGGTTCAACTCTTCATCTTGTGATATTTGGTTCTCTTCATCAAGTAATTCTTCACCTTGCAATATCTCATCAACCATCTTCAACATATTGAGAAGGTAATCTTTCACAATTTTACAAGTATCTCTCCTCTCTGCTACTCTTATAACCAATCGTATGCTTAATGCATACAATTCTTTGTACCTCATACTTGACAAAATTTTAGGATCCAATTCACTTTTTTTGATAATGGAGCTTTTACTATTAAGGTACCATGTTTTTTATTTGTGTCCATCTTTTCAAAATATACTAACTCGATATTCTAAAAATATTTTTCAAGATAAAAACCTTCAAAACATAAGAACATAAAGTGCCAGCAAACTTAAACTTCTGATAACTACAATAGACTTCATCATTTAATGAATCATAAGTAACCATATTAGAGTAACTCTTCCCTACAAGGGTGATCTCATATTTTGTAATTGTACCATCTTCACCACAAAGACAAAAACTAGAATCATGAGAATTATTCCACTGATCTTGAAAACACTTGAACACTTATGATGTGTAGAAACTAGCTGTATGCTTTAAAATTTGATTAGGTGCTAACAATGTTGGAGTGTTTACATTAGTTCTAAAATCATCTTTCAACTCATCAAATTGATGATCATCAATAAGCCTCTATAAGTGATTAAAAAATTGTAAAAAGTTATATTGATAACTCACGTACCTTTTTACAATGTTATTCATTATCTTACTTCGTTGCGTGGTGGTCATGTCTGCACAAAACATTTGGCGTCCAATAACCAAAGCCCATTTTTCCTTTATATGAAACATATGTTTCAACCAATCATTATCTTGAAGTTCATATTTTTGCAGCATCTCATTCTATGTATTGAAAAAATCTTCTTCTTCTTTAAAGTCATATATGCATGGTTGAAATCCCGCTGAAATATATAAATAAAGAAAAAACACCGCTCAAATGGAAAGCAACGGTTTGATAAATGTGTTAGATACAAAGTCGATGATGAGTTTCAGGTCATCTTGAAGCTAATGCCTTTGCCATCGTCGCATCCTGATCAGTAAAAATAGTTGAATGCTTTTTCTCAGACATGACTCTAGCAAATGTGTCGGACAACCACTCAAATGTAAGAGCAGTCTCATCGTACAATAGTGTAACACCAAAAACTACAGTTTGCTTGTGATGGTTTACACCTACAAATAAAGCAAGTGGATGACCCTCACCATTTTTCTTGTAAGTAGTATCGAAGCAAACAACATCATCAAAATCTAAGTAATCATTCATCATCTTTGCATCTGACCAAAATATATTACTTATCAAATCATCTTCATCCACTTGAATGACATAAAAGAAATTAGGATCTTCATATTGCATTTTATACAAATATTCTAACACGTCACTTGTATCTCTCTATTTCATATCTCTTCTTCTTTTGGATCTTAAATAATTCTTATAATCCTCCAAAATAAAGCTAAGATTATTTCTCCTACCTGTTTGTCTCACCATAAGATCATGGGATGCTTTTGGTGGAATTTCCACATCATTAGCCATTTGAATTTGCATTGCTGTAGCAAAGGATATCTTTCTGTAACTTCTATACAAATGTGTTTTGTTAAAACTTGAAAGATAGTGATTATGATCTCCAACAAATTAAATCACTTGAAATTTTCCAATTTTCACACTATTAACTTTCATTTTTACCTCACAACCAATTCTTGTTTCTGAACGTGGAGCTCTTACATATACATCTCTTTTGTTAGGCATCTTTTTACAACAAAAAAGCTTGTTAATCAATTTACCAGATTTATCTTTGTGACTTTTGCTCCTTCTTATTCGACATGTTTGGCATACATTAAATAATATTGACAAGCTTGTTCTTCCGTCTTAAACTCCATTCTTGAAACAAATGAGTGGTCTTTGTTCAAATTCTCCTCAGAATTTGGATGCATCAAATCAGTTGGCTTCATATTACTACTCTCAATGTCAATGTCAATTTCATCATTCTCATGTTGCTCCTTCTCAAGTTCATATTCGAATCGACGACATGGAGTAGATCTACCTTTCATCATTTTGTTTAATAATAAATTCAACTCCTGTCAAATTCACAAACGACGTATCATTATTGCTTTGTTTTCTGATAGAATTATTAACACAATGAAAAATGAGTGTTCACAAACTGTTGGGAACATTAGATGGTTAGATTAAGGGGCAAAATGTATTTTGGTTTACTCTGCATAGCTTATTTAATTCCTATAACAAAAAAAGTGATTGGAGAATGAAAGGTTTCACATTGTGAAATTATAAGTTCTCATCTTCTCTCTGGTTGACTAACTAACACTAGGAAAAATTCGTAAATTCTTCCCAATAAATGAATAATATGTTTTAGAAGGCCTTATACTAACCAGAAGTCAAATTTATTAGCAATAAACTTTGAATCAAATGTTTATATTTCAAATTAACTAATTTGCAATGTTAAGCAACTCAACCTTTACAATATACAATAATTATCACTCACATAGATGTATAAACAAAAACAAGATAAGTTAGAAAGGAATGGCATCTATACATCAAAACAATCAAAGTATCTTCAAAAGTTACCTTTAAGGAAAACATAAAGACTATCTTGAGTTTAAAAACCACCAAATGAGTCATACATTGAAGTAGCTTATATCTCTCCACATTAAAAATAATAATAAAAGTAAATTACCAAAATGATGTCTTTCAAAACCCAAATGGATCAACAATAGAGTCATATTATAGAGACTTCAAAATAGACAGACATCAAAGAGGGCATTTTTGAAACTACACAAAAAGATGGTTTCAAGTTTGCTGACTCATTCTCTCAAGAAATATATATAGAGAGAGAGGGGGGAATGACTATAAAAATAACTAAGAAAATCTACAAACGAAACTTACATGAGAAGAGATTTGAAAGTCATCAAAATCTTATCTTTCTTCCCTAGTCACTAGTGGAGAACAAAGAACAATGAAAAAATTGTCATCTTAATTATATATAATACTGTCTTGCGTGATGGGTGTGTTTGTTTGAACGACACCAGATTCTCCACAATCCTAGTTTTTGGAAATATTTCAAATCGTCTTATTCCTTAGCTTCTACTTCTTTACTCTACCAAATGTGAGAACAAAGTTAATTTGGTTTGCAAAAAATTACATAGAGAAGGAAAAAAAAAGCTTTAAAAGATATGAAAATTGGATAACAAAGAAGGGCATACATAAGTTGATGGGTAGGAAATCTTTTGTGAGATTGCTTTGGTAATGACACACAACAGCCATTTGGTGTTTCTATGAATAACATAAGTATCGCTTACACTCATCATCATTCTATGTCTAAACTATATTCTCATGTAGTATTTGTAATATTGTCTTTTTGTATTTTGCTAGTAATACTTTAATAATTTGAATTTTCATTTTAAGTCATTCATACAGAAATAAATAAACAAAGTTATACTGCTAATATCCCACCTTCAATACATATGACTGATTTACTTATGGTACTCTTTTTTATGTTTATTTCTTAATTTCAATTATTATATTTGATGTTAATGTTACATTATATTAATAATTTTATTAATTAATTAAAATGCATTTTGGATTGATATGCATATCAAACGTTTGGTTTTGACAATTTTGGAGTTGGTATTTGTAATGAGAAATGTGGTTGTTCTCTTCCATGCCTTGGTGACATGTTTTGTATTTGTAGAAGAGAAAATAACAGTTAGTGAGTTGCTTTGGGTGATTATACTAACACAAATAGGCTAAATGATAGTTCACATAACAAATCCAATCAGTATCTAACTAGTAAATTATTATTGCATTCATAAGCCTTTTGTAAATTAAACATCCAGAAAGGAAAAAGGACATATAACAAAATAATACTCAGACAACAACAAACTCCTTGATAGATTCACGCCATGCATATTCCCTTGCTCCATCTTTATCAACTATCTTGATCACAAAGTTTGGTGGTGCAACAACTAGTCTAGATCGAATCTCCATTATGCACTTGTCAACCAAATCAATAGTTGACATGCCACTATGGTAATGTCAATCTATCATAGCGAGAGAAAAATATGATCCATAACCAAAAGCTCTCTTATCAACCTTCTGAAGTGTAGCAACCTATTGATTGTGGAAAGAAACAAAGTCATATCCTTTCAAGCGACTAGTTTTGTGTTCCCAAATGACCTCCCATATGACCCTCACATCTTTGACAATGATGAAGCACAAGAAAAGATTGAGAACTTTATCAAGAAAAAAAAAAGATTGGAAAAGAGAAAGACAAGCTTTTAGTGAACTAGACAATACTAACAAGAAGTGTTAAAACGATATATTTACTCTATCCTCTGCTTTTTACATAGAACGATATCACGCTTGACACAGAGGATTCTCAGATAGAGGATCTCGTCTCAAACAAATGAGGTTAGAAGAAGTAGAGACGGGATTCTCTGTTTAATATTATGGTGTCTTATTTTGTCCTATAAATCTCAGTCATTTATTTATGCGAGTTTCGCGTTTATTTATGCGGGATCTACATAAATAAATAGTTGAGATTCATGAAACAGAATAAGACACCATAATATTAGACAGAAGATTTAGACTCGAAGAAATATGGCATATTCTTAAATAATTTTCTTATTGAAACAAAGTTTCAGCATTCCCTAAAATGGACAACGGAGCACCAGATCGGACTCCAAATATAGCATTATTTAAAAGGCAGTGGCAAATTAGGGATTACAATTTTCTAACTGAGTGGAGATTAGTACTAATTAGTGAGAGGTTTATCTTTGCCTATAAGTGCCTAATATAAAGTAACTTACCATTCAGTCCTAGGTCTAGTGCCCTCTCTCTCTCTTTCCTCTTCACTCCCAATAATCGGCGTTAGCGATGGCGGAGGAGCAGACAACGGCGGCGAGATCCACCACCGTGAAGGATGAGAGGTCCACTGGAAGAGTGGTGATGTTCAGCGACAAGAAAGGATTCGGCTTTATCAAGCCCGACGACGGCGGCGAGGATCTCTTCGTCCACCACAGCGCAATCAAATCCGACGGCGGTTTCCGCACTCTCTCCGAAGAAGATGTCGTCGAGTTCACCATCGCGCTCTCCGACAACAAGTATCAAGCGATCAATGTCACCGCCGTCGGCGGCGGGCCTATTCAGCCTAGTCGAAGAGGAGGAGGTCGCGGAGGAGGATTCGGATCGGCTTGGGGACGACGGAACAACGGCGTCGGCGCTGGAGGTTGTTATAACTGTGGCAATCCCGGTCACATTGCTAGAGATTGCAGGGGCAGTGATAGTACTAGTAATGGCTGTTTTAAGTGTGGTAGCGCTGGGCACTTCGCGAGAGATTGTTCGCGCGGTAACGGCGGAAGTGGCGGTGGAAGTGGTGGCGCGTGCTTTAACTGCGGTGGTTATGGTCACATGGCCAGGGATTGTCCTGGTGGTGGTGCTGCGTGTTATACTTGTGGTGGTTATGGTCACATGGCGAGAGAGTGTCCTAGTGCTAGAGGAAGCAGCAGATTTGTTGGTGGTGGTGGTGGTGGTTGTTTCAATTGTGGAAACGAAGGACATTTCGCAAGGGATTGTCCAAATAAGTCGTGATTGATTGAGGAAGAAGAAAGAGCAGTAGTAAATATTTCTCTTTTTAATTCCTTTTCATCGTTTGGTTGGTTGTGGCTTTTTTCTTTTTGATCTTCTAATTTTGTCGTATACATGCATTGTTGTGTAGGTGGAAGTAAGTGATCCTCTGTTTAGTAGAGGAAATTTTCCCAGTTGAGACACATACTAATGCTGGATCGGATGAATTTTTAGTTTTTGATATATTCCTATTAATGAGGGAATGATGGATAACTTTGTAGTTGAGCAATTCTATTAGCAACTCTCAGATTTCCTGACAAGTATCTGGCATTGTTGTCGATGTGAACAATGCTGTAGCTTTAAATGCCTTGAACTAATACCTTTTCTGCGTTTTCATTTGTCCTTTAGGTGATATTAAGAGAAGCATGTTGATATTCTCAGATGCTTTATAGAATGTGAAAATGCTGGTATGTGGCTATGTTTGGGCTTGTATATTGGTTGCTAAATCTAGAAGTATTAATTTGTTCCCAAAAGTGAGTTGTTGTAATGTAGCCCATGTAAAGAAGCTTAAACTGACAGCCTAAGCTTAATGGAATTCTCATTCATATATCATGTGTACATTCACCATTGCTAATGAGGAAATCTGCAACCTAAACATTGTGTTAAGAGTACAAAGTTATTTCTTGGCACTTTGGGGATGGTTTGGTCTGGATAGCCAACTTGTTTAACTTGATTCTGTCTTAAAGGGTTTTTATTGGTTTTGGGAAGTTGAAGAATGGCCTTTGTTCCGCCTTTGCTTTCTTTTGAGAATTATGTTAGTATGTGATTCCTAAACTTTCATATATTAAGTTGTGATTGGACCCTTTCATTAATAATATTGCATTATGTGCATGATTTTTGGTATTTTTCTGAGTCACATTTTGGATGAATGGGTATTCATTGCTTGCATCAGTTGTTTCTTGCTTGTTCCTGTTTCATCTTGATGATCCCCACTTACTCATGAGCATGATTGTTTAGGTCTGTAGGGAGGAGAAATCCATTATTTTGCGAATTCCGTTGGTTAATTATCAAATTGCCTCACTCTTTGTTTTACTTTTTTTGTATCTTGTAGATTGGATGACCTCCTTTTTTGTGTTTGCATAGATTGATCAAGGATGGCAACGGGCCTGTGGCCGGTTTTGCTAATTTTGTAAAAATTAAAAGTTAAACTAACTTTGTTTTAATTGACTCCGAATTTAGGTTACTCCAAGTCTAGGCTTATTTAACTCTTAATTTTTTGTTTTGTTTAAAAAATTAGGTCTTAAATCGGTCTGGCTTGATTTGGCTCACGGGTTGATAAAATACCTTTCATATTGCGTCACCTTCTAAGATAGAATACGAATTGTTATTACTGCTGTGGTGGAACTTGTTGACTTCCAAGTTGTTTATGGGCAGT
This sequence comes from Erythroxylum dillonii, assembly GCA_032467995.1. Lineage (NCBI taxonomy): Eukaryota > Viridiplantae > Streptophyta > Magnoliopsida > Malpighiales > Erythroxylaceae > Erythroxylum > Erythroxylum dillonii. Next base: position 9,341,332 of record JANKYE010000225.1, read on the forward strand.
CGCATTGGTGGCAATGATGTATTGTTGATGAAAACTTGTATTAATAACAGATTGTAGAATTCACCCATAATATCGGGGACTGCCTACTTGAGCAATACTGACGATCGTAGTTTATCATGCGTTGTGAATGACAGGTCGGAGGTTCTTAACAGGGATAGTAACGCAAAATATCTCTCGATAATCTACGGGTGTCGTCAATTGCTTTTCAGGTTTAGATCTGAGCATATGGCCATACTGCGCGGGTTTAGATAGATTTTTTTGTTGTAGATAAGATTTAAGTAGCATAGGTTAAAACTTTCTAACAGAATCAGATGTTCCAATCCAGTCATACTAGCCCCTTTTCAATTGTTCCAAGTAGATGGCGCATAAATCACTGTAATTCTAATTATAAAGTCCAACAAATGTCAATTAATGGTTCAAGCATAAGGTAGTTTGTGGTAGGTTTTGAGAAAAAAAATTTGAACTGGAAGTACTACTTAACAATTCATGTAGTCAATAACGAGGTGAAATCATAGATAATACACATTAATATTAGTAACAAATATCAAGGGCACTAGGATTGGATGCCACAACTCTAAGCTTCTTCTCCAGCCTCTAGCTCCCCCTCGTTTTTAATTGCTTCGACAGGAAGTCACTGGAACCCAGCATGAATAGAGAACAGTGTTGTTACTAAGGTTTTAGAAATTGGATCGGGTCGAACCAGCCAATCTGACCAAAAAAAGTCTAAACCAATTAATGTTCCGGTTTAGTTTTAACTAATAACTTGTAATTATGAAAATCGGCAAGTTCATATCAAACCGATTAGACTGGTTTGGCTAGACAAAGGACGATACAAAAATACCTAATCCTTTACCATTTTAGATTTCGCCAGTCGTCCCTTCACCATTTCAAATTTCGCGATTGACGATTTAGACTTCGTTCTCTGTCTCTCGCCAATTGCCCCGTCACCATTTTCTCAATTGATTGGATGATAGAGAGTTCAAATTTCATTCTTTCTCTCTTGCCAGTCGCCCCTTCCCATCTTCTCAATCGGTTCGACATATATACCTAAACCTAAACCCTTCAGATTTCATTAAGAAATCGATGTGTCTCTTGCCTTTTCACTATCTTCTCTTCATCATCTTCGCTTCACCATATCTCATCGTCTCCATAGATGCATGTAACCCATAGATGTAGAAGTCAAGCCCTGTTGACTCTGCTTGTGCGACTATTGTGACTTTCCTTAGGCGGCTACTGTAGGTAACCCATAAAAGTAGAAACTGAGCCATGTAAGGGGTTTGTATTTCTGTGATGCTTGTTTGAGCTTAAATCTTTAGTTCTTTCTTGAAATTACTGCTTTTCTTGTTGATCTGTGTTTGTTTGTTTGGTCATGTTATACTGTTGCTCTTTGTTCTTTGACGAGTTGTGTGTTTCTGCCACTAGACATGTCGTTAGGAGAATATTTTGGAGTGGTAATTTCTTTTAATGTTATTGCTAATTCTTTTGTATCTAAGGTGAGGCGTGCAATTATTGCATTAATTCTAGATCTTCTTTCAATCTTTGGTTTTATGATTTAGGTTAAAGTGGTAGTTTTGTCTCCAAAAGAAAGCATCATCTGATCATATAACTAGACAACCATTGGAACAAGATTGGAACATGATTCTTTTGATCTACATACTCATCTCCTACGTAGATTAGTTCACTGTAATGGTTTTGGATTGAAATGTTGATTCTTGTTGTCAAGTTTATATAAAGTTCATGTTTTGTGTTATTCAAGGTTAACAGATAAAAAGTAGCATTGATCAATTAGTTTTCTGTAACAATTAGAAATACTCTATTAACAGTTGGTTTAAGTTTTCTGTAATATTTAGAATTTTATTTCATATTAATTTCTATAAAATTTAGAACTCTATTTCATATCAATTTCTGATTTTGATAGTTGGGTTATCTATACTCTTTCAACTATTCAATTTGTTGGTCTGAAATACCAAAATTGAAAAATAGCAATTTTCAGTTAGGCTATCTGAAGTGGAGCAATTGCTGGAGCAAAATTTAATAAGTAACATTCGTTGCTCTTTTGTGTAGCCATTCTATTGCTGTTCCGTTTGTGTTTCTTGATAATTTTTTACTTTGATCCTATTGGAAAACACAACCACAAAATTGAATCTTTAACTTTAACCATGAATCCTAAAAGTTAATTGATGATAGCTTAGGATTGTGTTTCATTAAAATTTTGTCAGTGTTAACCAATTTTGTTCACTCCTATGGTTGAAGAACCTTAACTCTCTAAAGTAGTAGTAGTCTTTTTTGTCTCTCTTTGGACGAATGTGTGATAAAATGCAAGAAGTTGTAGGACAAGCTCTTCACCACATATAACTCTAAAAAAGAATAGAGCAAAATATAAGGTGCAAATTCCTTATGTGTAAAGGGAAGGGACCAACTTAAATCAACACCCATTTTAATCCCCACCAATCAAAAAAATTGAAATATATATATATATATATATATATATATGAGCAATTTTATGCTTATGATTGTCATTCTTTATTACAATAGATAATGAGAATTATTTAAGTTGTATACTTTTGCCCTAACAATAGTATACCCAATTATTCTTTTTATACTTTTTAGGTTAAATCATAATGGCGAATATGGAATCATCCTCTACTCATGCTAAGTCTGAATATAGAATTATTTTTGTTCTTCTCAAGCATTTGATGGGAAGATCCAATATAATTGTATATTTTGCGGTAGAATATTTAAAGGGGGATGAGTTTTTAGAATGAAAGAACATCTTGTTGGTGTTAAGGGTAATATTGCTCCTTGCAAAAAAGTACCACTTGATATACATGATATGATTAGAAAATATTTGTAGTAACAAGTAAAAAAGAAAAAGGAAAATAAAGAGGCCCATTATATATCTTTCGGAGATGATGAAACACCACAAGTATTCGATAAAGGAAAAAAAGGAAAGCTACTATTGACATAGATTCTTATCTTTCTCCAAGAACTACTCCTGGTTCTCAACCTAGTCAAAAAAGTTTTATGGTCGATGCAAACGAGCATGGGCTAGATGGTTCTATTATTCATGTATTCCTTTACATGCTTTAAATTCACCATATTTTCAAGAAGCAATTGATGCTACAACAGCAATAGGTCCAAGATTTAAAGTAACAGATTATTATGAGTTGCATGTGCCTTTGTTTCAAGATTTAAAAAAGAAATGACAATTAATTGTGGATACATATAAATCTAGTTGGGAATCAACAAGATGCACTATTATGGTAGATGGGTGGCGTAACACCCCTTTCCCATCTGACATATGCATGTGCTTCCGTAGGATACGCGTGTACATGCCTGATAGAAATGACATATTAACTATCTCACTTT
>JANKYE010000225.1:9382929-9402137 GCA_032467995.1 Erythroxylum dillonii
ACAAAGAATATGTTCCAAAATTTGTACGAACTTTCTGGAATCCAAACACTGTACACAAGAGGTCCTGTAACTCCGGGCGGTTATGCAAGAGAGATGATTTTTTTTTGTTTTTTTGATACCATGGATGAGGAACAAAGAGAATTAAGTCCTCAAGAAAGCAACCGGGTTAGCCTCATACTAGAGAAGCAAACCAAGATCTGGAGCAGGGGAATCTCAAATAACCCAACGTTAAAGGCCAAAAGAACTTGTTTAGAAAGAAAATTCACACCTTCTTTAAGGATATATTGAATAGAGCAACACCACTCTCTCCTAAGAAGCCTGTCTAATATCATCCACAATAGTCAAATAAGAATGAGTTAGAGGACATGCGCCCTTGATAAGATTAATCACTTTAAGATAATCATACTCTAGAATCAATTGTCTATGATCACAATCCCAAACGATAGATAAACCATAATATATAACACGAAGTTCAACTAGCATTTTGGTTGCATGCCCAATAAACCCTAAGAAACCAACCAACCACCTCCCGTTGTCATCCCTGATCAAACTACCAAACTCCGCATCTCTTGGATTTCCAATTGAACTACTATCCACGTTAACTTTGACATAACCAGTGTTAGGCACCTTCCTATGATACCCATCTGATATTAGACATAGTAGCATAATTATCTATGTGAAAAGTCATCTAGCACTCATTCACGAGTTTCATATGCCACTTATATTGAGCAATAGTAAATATAACCTGATGTTGGATAAGCTAAGCTGTTGGTTCTTGCGCACCATATAATCCATGCATTAGTATGAATTCCCAATCTTCCGAGAAAAAGAAATTAAGGAGGGTAACGAATATAATCAGATTCGCATGATTTAGCAACTTAGCAGTTACAAGATGATTGCCCCTCTTTGGAGGCGACATTACTGAGTTTCTACGACTGGTACATCGCCGTGAGTCGGTTGTCTGACTCCAACGGTAAGACAGAGGAGACAAGATATGTTCGCATGAGTCTTTGGTTTCGTTGAAAAGAGGCTCCAATACCTGTGCGTGTCTTGCCACCTGGTTGCCACGTAGTTCCCATGTGGTAACCCACATTAACTCCCACGTGGCTCCCACTCACATGCTTATTTGAGGTTTAGAGAAGACGAGAAAAAGAACTTTGGTGATGCTGCAAAGCAAAGCTTCCGCTTGATTTTCCTTCCCCTTTCCAAAGACAAGAAAGTTTTTGTTGCTGCATGTCTTTTCCCTCACTTTTTCTTTCTTCACGAACAAGCCATTATTAAGCAATGCAGAAGCAGACAAACAAAGGAGATGAAAGCAAAATGATACGCATAAGAATAATTAATACATGTAATACTAATATGTGCCTCAATTCCAAAACGAGGCCGTTTAAAGGATGGCCTCCCAGCCCAGGTATATTTAGAAAGTGAAAGTATTTCATTTCTGATAGCCAATGAGGGATGCCAACACTTCCATTTTCTTCTACTCGAAATAAAACTAAAAAAAATCTCATTGGATTCCTTGTTAGGCGGTCGGTCTGTTTTCAATACCATATGCTTGGATTTTCGTCATTTATTTATAAAATGGAGATGAGTGGGAATGCACAGAGCTTATGATTGAGATTCTCCACCACCACCACTTACCTTCCCTCACTTATCCCCACGCCCCATTTCCATCCTCTGTTTTTGACCAGAGATTAGAGAGCGCATAGCTTGCTTTTATGCATGTGTGATTTCTCTTCTTTCTCCATATCTAAAGTTTCTATCTTAGACTCTGTCATTCTTCCATTCCCAACATCAAGAAATGTATCACCTTTACCAGTAATCTTATTTCTCCCACTTCTTGAAACTCGATGACCATTGTAACCCAATCAAAGCCAATCCTTTTCATTCTTCGAAGTTTGAGTCTTTACGTTCACTTGCAGCAAAGACAAACATAAATTACTTATGGATTCTTTATCCTACTCCCACCGCCACTGCCAGTGTCATTTTTCTACTACTGTCCTCTTCTTCACCATCTTCTTGATTTTTGAAGGTATATTACAGGAAAGTTTCAGCTTTTCCTGGAATTGTGAACCTGTTAAATGAACTCCATTGACGGTTTTTGGACCTTTTATTGCAGGCGTTTCAAGTGCCACATTCAAGTTTATCAACAGATGCGATTTCACTGTATGGCCAGGAATTCTAGGAAATCCCAAACTAGAAAGTACAGGCTTCGAGCTCTCGAAAGGCACGTCTCGCTCTTTTCAAGCACCAACCGGTTGGTCCGGTCGATTCTGGGGTCGAACCGGTTGCAACTTCGATGATTCTGGCCATGGTGACTGTGCCACCGGCGATTGTGGCTCCGACCAAGTGGAATGCAACGGCGCTGGCGCCACTCCTCCGGCTACCTTGGCCGAATTTACTCTAGGCTCTGGCTCTCAAGATTTCTACGACGTCAGTCTCGTTGATGGCTATAATTTGGCCATGATCGTGGAGGCTAGTGGTGGTTCGGGTGACTGTTCGGCCACAGGATGCTTGACGGACCTAAACCGAAAGTGCCCAGCGGAGTTGAGAGTCAAAGATGGAGAGGCTTGCCGGAGCGCCTGTGAGGCGTTTGGGAACCCTGAGTATTGTTGCAGTGGGGCGTATAATTCGCCTGCTGCTTGTAAACCGTCTATGTACTCGGAGGTGTTTAAGAGTTCGTGTCCAAAATCTTATAGCTACGCGTACGATGATGCTACAAGTACTTTTACGTGCACTTCTGCTGATTATACCATCACATTCTGTCCTAATGTGCCAAGGTAAAGTACCTATTCATCTTTATGGTAGTGTGAGAACTCGGAAACTGAAAGTGTAACATGTTCTTTTAACGCTGTTGGATGTGTTGTGACATTTTTATACGGGTTTGTTTATGTTCAGTTTAAAATCATCAAGAGATTCGACTCCAAATACACCAGATCCAGGAACATCGATTGGAGGCTCAGATACCGGAACTGGAACTGGAACAGCAATTGGAGGGACTGGATCAGGCAATGATGATTCAGAGACATTACAACAAGCTGCACTGGCAAGTTCATGGCTGGCAAGTTTGGCCACCGGAGATTCAACAAGGACACACCCTACTTGGATTTTCCGATATGGATTTTCTTTGCTGACTTCTCTGATCATTCTTTGTTACGTTCACTTGTGATAACCTGTACTCAAGCAGAAGAAGAGTGTAAAATGGTGATCATTTAGGGAAGTTGGCACACATGATATTGATATGTGATTTGTAAGTCCATAGTAGGAATAAAATGTTATTCCATCTTCCCTTTCTATCTTTGCATTTTCTATGGTCCTGCAGCTTCAAAGTTGAAAGTAAAAGATTCAAGCAAGAAAGTTGAAGGAAATCTGAGCTTATTTTAAGATTTAGGAGATGGTTGAAAAAATAAAAGAAAAAAGGGGCAAGTGGTCGCTTTTGTTTGACAGGTATTGCAACTAGAACTAGTTGATCTGGCTGCAGACCAGAATAAGTGGTACAGGTGATCACATCTCCCACTTTGATGGAATCCCCAGCTTGGAAATTGGCTTGCTTGGGGAAAAAACAGATCTCGCATTTCCTTTTATTTGCTTTAAACCTTTTGTTTACCGAGCAAGTGGACAAAAATGAAGCAGAATGTTGTAAACAATTTGCGTTTGCAGTACCTTTTTGTTTTGAATGTCTAAATTAAAAAAAAATCCAACATTTGATAATATTTAAGAATCTAAGACTTTAGTGTTTGAGGAAGTAATTTACAATTTTTTTAATATTCAATTAATTATCATGTTACGAAATGGAATAACCTTTATGGAATGACTTGCGTGCAGCATCTGCAATTGGGTTCACTAATATTTAGTCGTATTGAATCGTCAACTATAGCGTAGTAATAGTAGTAGACTGAAGGTTCTTATAACTTTGTGTTTGGAAAAGAATAAAATGAATGAAATAAAGCAATTAAATGCAAATAATGATCTAGTTCCAACAGGTTGGTTTGTGGCAATATCATATAGGAAACTGTTCTCAGATATTTCAACCAGCATTAGATTTTTCCAGTAGGACAATGAGATTGAGACCAGTCACATCTTGAATTTTATCTCCAAAAGCAGCTCAGTTAGTTGTAAGATCATCTTTTTAGGTCTATATATAATCTAGACAATCACTAAAAAGCTGTGAGAACCTAACTCATGACACGGATGATCTCTGTCTTGTCACACTAAAACTGGTTTATGTCAGATGAGCATTAACCGACCATTTCATTAGTCACAAGTTTCTCTGTTGTCTCATGATGGGTGGATAGTTTGCTACTGATATGACCCAGCACCTCTTGAATTATTTCATTAAAAAATCCAAATGGGTGCCCAAAGTTCAGATCTTTGGAGCAGTAGCCAAGAACCATCACCAATCCCCTGGACATATGGATCACTTGCGAAATGAGAATTGCTAATATATCAAATCCCACCTCTAAAACCTGTGATGCCTATGCAATTTAGATGGGCCTGTTGATGATATTTAGAGAGGGAAATAAGCTGAACAAGCCAATATAAGTAAGAATCCAAAGGACAAGTGCCACCCAGAACATGGTTGGGAGGTTGGAGGACAAGATGGTACTGAGATGCTTAAACCAAGTTGTGTGGTGGAAAATCAGTGTCATCCTATACCATTACGAAGGAAACAAGCCTACTTTATCCCCTCTGAAGATAAGAGAAGATTTTAGTACATTTTCTGTGCCTTTTCCTCTTCAAACTTTTCCGAACCTCACCACATCATAAAAGCCGGGTAATGAATGATCCATTATTAAGACAATTACAGAAAGGGATAGTTGATTTTGTAAATGGGAATATTGTTATCCATATTTTCCTGTCAAATAGACTAAAATAGTAGAGAAAGGACAAAGGAAAATGAAAACACACACAAACTGAAGAACTATATTAGTTTGTTAATATATTTGATGCTTCCTTTTCTTCTTTAATCATGCAGTACCTACCGTAACTTTTGTATACCTCAACTAATTCAGCTACGTAACTTTTTAGATGGGTCGGACACAATATAATGTCCACCATCTAAAATTTTTTAGTGTTTCCAAGATGCTTCCGATGACTCTTTTCTTCCCTTAGACTAACATCATGCAATTTACAGCATTAGAGAACAATACCTGTCAATCAATATTACTTTTTCTAAAAACTTGCCACGAATCTGCCAAAGATAAACTTTAACCCAGGACTAGAACAAACATAGATGCAAAATACAGCCCGAGCATGGTTTTACTCTTGTCGTAGCTAAGAATGTAAGCCAACTCATGTTCATTGTCGAGTTCACAGACATGGCATGTTCATTGCTGAAACATTATAAAAGCGCATAGCAAAATTTGAGCTTAGCCAACAAAATATAAGTTTATTTGATCTACACCTCATCCTATGGCTTTTGACATTGTCCTCAGTCATCCTTTAAGTAGAGGATCATCGTAAGCAATGGACGGCCTAATGCAAATGCTTTTTCAAGTAACTTTGATGCTTGGACGAGGATAAGGAATCTCTGTCAAAAGCTCGATGCACTCGCCTATTGAAGTAAAAGTTCAAAAAGAAATGATAATCAATTATAATCAATGAAAAAGGGGCATCTAAATCTTTCCTTTCCATTTGGCACATCATCGGCCAGTCAACCATACATAATGTAGTTGTGGGGAATGCACAAACAAAAGTCTCTGGAGGAACCCACCAGGAGGACTATAACAGTTTTTACACATAGTGATGGATACAGCTTTACCTAGTTTCTACATGAGTCTTGCTATGCACAACAATAACAGGAGCATCAAGCATCTCTCTATCACATAACTCAACCAACAACCTATAAGCAGGTAATGCCCATGTCTAAAACATCAATAACTAACATGTGCAATGCGAAACGCCTTCACAATGAAATTCTAACCAACAGAGGGTAGCAGTGGTCTTTGTCATAGGTAGGCCAGAACTCATTACCATACATAAAACCTTGATGAAGTCTCCAAACATCTGCGTCATAGTTCTCTGTTACAGAATAACAGAAGCCATATTCCTGAATTGTCTCTAAAAACTTGTCCAATGAGTCACCTCTTTTGGGGCTGAAGAATATTGCTTCCGATGGGCCATTGTCTGTCAACAAGAGTTTGAGAGTACAAGCAAGTCCTTTGTGGAACTCCTTAAAAAATGTGCTGTCAAAATGAAACATGGAGTTACTAAAAGGGAGAACTCTAATACACAAAGCTCCCCATTTTGTGAGGTTTAAAGGAAGGTCATCAATTGTATGCAACCTTCCCTTTGCATTTTTACAAAGCGATTGTTTCCATGACTTTCTAGTCACAAAGGAGTAACCTTGCCAATTTCTTCAAGGCTCAGAAATTAAAAAGGCCAAGTCAGTATTAAGAAGAGAAAGCAGACATGCAGTAGCATGTACAAAAATTTCGGCACAATTTTCGTATTATAAACTTTTGTTGGTTGAAGGAGATCAGGTAAAAATGGAAAGAACGAATTGTAGGGATTGGAAGAAAAACTTTTAGTACAATGTTTATTCCTGAGTAATTTCATTTTTCAATTATTCAACCAGTGGGAAACAGAGTTAATTAGAAAATTTTTCAAATGTCAAGTACACCAGAAAGCTAACAAACGATTAAAATAACTCAATGAAGGTTATCAATCTTAGGAATAATAGGTTTTGATACAAGAATCAGATCCACCATGAATATGGTACTAGTATAAGAGGCCTGCCAAAGCCCATTTTTATCTAGTAATAACATACTTCATGAATATTTTGATCTTGCATGTAACATAATAGCAGTTCACAAATATAAATCATTCATGAAGATTCTTAATAGTAAATCGTGTACAAGAGTCATTATGAAGTTCATTTTCTGCACAAAGATTGAGCACGACAGATACATGCAAAAGTCAAAGTAAAAGAAACGTAACTAACCAATCACTGGCAATAATGACATCAAAAGTGTCAGATATTCTTGAAATATCCTGTTCCCAATGCAGTGCCATACTCTTCACCTTGGTTCTACTGAACACACCAGAGTTGCTATCTATGTTTCGCTGAATATCTGGATGTTAAGGCAGCCCAGTAAGATTCTAAATAAAATCACTACCAATTAGTCCTACATAAAGTGACCAAAAGTTACATCATAATGCAAAAACGAACAAGAAATCAGAAATAATTAATGCCTAATTGGCACAATTAACCCTAGTATTCCATGGACTGGGATTAGAAATTCGTCCAATGGCAGACAACAAAATGCATAAACTATCATATTTTTGTCCATTACTGGTAGTCATTCTCATAAATTATTTCCTAAATTTGGACATGCAAGTTATACCAATATTCATACCCAGGAACAAAGATTAGTAAGTATTGACAAGTAAGAATGAGTATCAGAAGGATACAATCAACTACTTGAGGATTTCCATCTGAGATTACAACTTCTAATGCCTCAGTTGTGGCAGCAATAACTAATCCAGCTAATCCATAGCCTGATCCAAGTTCGATAACTCTTTTAGCCCTAAAAATTCAACAAAGAACACTCAAATAAGCATAAAGAAGAGATCAGAATCACTGAAATACATACAAAGGAAATCTATTCCTTTTATAGTTTTTTTTTAGTTAGAGGAGTACACCAAAAGAAAATAATGGAATTGTACAATATACCTGAACATGTCTGCATGTGACAAGCAGAAATAAGCCAGGACTTCTTCTGATGGCCAATTACCTAAGCGACAAAGGAAAGTCTCAAAACAGAAACATTGTAATTACTTCTTATTTTTTCGCAAGGAGATGACTATTGTTGCTCCGAGATCACCGTCTTCTTCTAAACTATCCAAATATAAGTCCATTATTTCAAAAAAAAAAAAATCTTAGGAGTACATAAGAAAACATATGATAGTGGCTGAAAATGAATGCTTACAAATATTGAGTGGTTCAAAAGCTCAAAATGATCATGAGAACTTACACACAAGCCCAGTGTTATCCACATTGTATCTACTAGAATTCTCAAAGTCACTGAGATCGGCAACATTATCCGCTCTTTGGCTGCACATAAATTCCAAGACAACCAACTTCAATGTTTTCCAACTGCCATTACCATAAAATTCAATGACACTTAATAACTTGTTCCATTTACAGCACATTGTAAGCTACTGTCAACTTCAAAAAGAGACTCGCAAATAATCAATGGTAGGAAGTTTAAAACAACTCACCAAACTATTTCTGATGAACTTCATAATTTCTTACAGAAGAAAGAGAGAATCTTGACCATAGAATCACATTGTATCGATAGGACTAGAAAGTGTTTGAAGAAATGCCAGATAGAAAATTTCAGGGCCAAATCTAAATAATATAAAAAAGTGCTCTTTCAGGGCCAAATCTAAATAATATTAAAAAGTGCTCTCACGTCAGGAAAAGTTTTGGGGCAGCAGGAACCGGCAATATGTAGCATATACACGAGTCTTTACGATTAGAAACTTCTTTATCATCAACTGGGTGGCTGGGAATGAGGTTGAACCCTTGACTCGCCTTCCTGGATATGCGTTTCATGGCACTTGAAGTGGGATGCCCATCTAGACATAAATTAATAATGGGCATTTAGAGTTTTTGATAACTAAATCATATTCAAAACCAAATGACGAAGAAAACTACCATGATTTTGGGGTGAACAACGTCCAAGAATGGCTTGACGTAGAATTCCCCATCTAAGAGACGATGCTTTGGCCTCCATTTGGTGCGAATTCTTTTTTTTTCCCCCCTGATTTGCATTCTCTGCTTCCTTCTCTTTCGGAAGAATATATGTATAATTTGGCTGTCATCTGGACAACGACATGACGTTTTGGATGGACGACTTGTACTGTTAATTATTTCATTCTGAACAAAGGAAAAATAGTCAGTGCAGAACCATAGCATTTTACGTTTGCACAATAAACTCCCTTTTTTTTTTAATGGGACCTGGAACTCAAGATCCATCTTATTAAAGCGTTTGGCTTGGACAAGTTCTGAGATTAGGAAACGTAAGAGGGTAAAGACATTTGGTAAAACTAAAAGCTTACTCATTTTTCGCCAGTTCTGTCTCTACCTGCTTTGCATTCAACGATTGTCTTAAGAAAAGAATAACCAAGCTAAGCAGCAGATATGCTTTATGAGTCAAAGTTCTAATCTTTTGGGGGTTATTACTCGTTTTTCACCAGTTCTGTGTCTACCTGCTTTGCATTCAACGCTTGTCTTAAGAAAAGAATAACCAAGTTAAGCAGCAGATTTGCTTTACTGAGTAAAAGTTCTAATCTTTTGGGGATTATTCTGTTGAAGATAGTAGTAGTTCAAGTACAACAATGGATTGATAGCCATAATATCTGATTCACCTTCTACAAAAATGATCTAATTAAATGTCTACTTTTGTGATCTTTGCAACAAAAAGTCCACTAGTTTTTGATGTCACGGGATCGAAGCGCAGCGTCTTGGGTATGCGGCCACTCTTGCACGGCCAATCTCTGGCAGCAGTGATCTCCAGCAACTCTGCGAAAGATTAATATCAAAGTTATCATTGTGCTGCAATGCCATAAGGTTTGTGACTACTATATGTTCTGGGTGGGTGGCATAATGAAGCCATGACCAAGAAAACAAACATGCCAAATGACAACTGACAAATAGTTTAATAAAGAATCAGGATTATGAAACAGAATCATCCTTACAGGATAACAACTTATCTTACCAGCGGAAGCGTTTTGTTTGAGAAACCACTCCACTACATCTTCATTCTGAGTAACAGTCAAACTGAAAATGGAACACAATCAGATAAAACCGACATGCAAGTCTTTACCTCCAGAGTGATACATTGCATATGGCGCTTACCTGCACGTGCTGTATACAAGCAAGCCCCCAACTTTTAGTAATTGAAACCCATTTTGGAGGAGTTTCGACTGCATTAGAATAAAGAATACTTGCATCAAAAGGAGGTTAGGGATACGTCTGAAAGCAAGTGAAAAGTGTGTAACTTCATAACAAGAAGATCAAATTGCAAAGGCTCCAAGAAGACAAAACAAAAATAAGGTGTTAGCCTCCACAAGAGATTCAAGAAAGTAGCGCTTTTACCTAATCTATGGTTTAATTTTATTGAATTACCTGCAAAGTTGTCAAGGTATCACTCCTCTCTGCATTCAATACACGTTGATGAAGGGTTTCCCATCCCCAACGCTCAAACTTTTGGACATGTCTAATTGACCCATCATGAGTACATTCTGCATCCACAAGTACCTGAATTGAATAAAACTAGTAATTTCTGTTAGAATTTCGACATAAACCGTCTAATGTGGAATCATATTGGCACACACGAGAATGCAGCTCTTTTGGGAAGGAAAAACTGGAGCAATTTGAGCTACACGCAACTTCACCTTGTCATAGCCACAAGTTGAAATTCCACTGCCACTCTCAACTTGATATAACTCATTTTTGTTCAGGCCTACAACCCCAGAATCACGGCCATAGAAAATCAATTCAGGATAATCACTTTCTGCACCCACTCCTAAAGAACCAAGTTTCCTTGCTTTAGCTGTCTTTTTCCTTTCTTTCCAAGATCTCCTAGAAGTCCACTCCTTAAATATATCTTTTTCTTCTCCCAGTGTATATTCACCTGTTTCATACTAGAATGAATGAAACATGTCAGAAATAGGTAGGAAATTAATCACAGATCCTCGAAGGGTAAATGGAATGAGTGGAATCACATTGAAAGGTAAAAACATAAATAGATTATTGTTTCCAAATTCTTACATGATCTAGAACTTGAATGATCCCTGACAGGAATGATGGAAAATTTAGTTCCATCAGCTACAAATAGCCTACACCTGTCACCTAACGCGTATTTCTGCAGCAATGTTCTACAAGCAGCCAGGCGATTCCTTGAAATATCAACAGCAGTCACAGATCCCGCATTACCAAGTAAGTCCAGAATCATACACAGTTTAGCACCTGAAGATGAAAATACATGACAAAGAATTCAGAAAGTGATTAATTAGACCCTTTGTTTAGACAGTCAGATGGATAGAGCATATTAGTATGCAAAACCCACAGTTCTCTACACCAAAGTCAACAATGAACATGAGAAAATTGATATGGAAGCCAAGTTGTGGAACTTGATGTAACGAAATAGAATACAGCTGGTTGAAGTTTGTCAGATTGCTCATAGGAATCACACCCTTTGAAGTAATGTTGGTATAGGAGAACAAATGTGAAACCAATCACATGAATTAAATGTACTTACCAGGTGCAGCGCAGAGATCGAGGACATGATCTCCCACAGAAACATTCAAAGCCGAAACAGCCGCTCCAGATGCTGCATCAATTCCATATAGCTGAATGACCAAAAAGTTTGCATGAATCAAAAGAACAGAAAATGGCCATAAGAAAAAAAAATTTACTTCGAGAAAGATCTTCACAGCGAGCAAGTATCAAAGAGAAACTCTGAATAATTCCTTCAAGTCTACGTGTCACTGGAAGCATACAAACAAATTCTTGAATATTTCCCTCATGCCTAAATGTTACTGGAAGCAAACAAACAATCATGAATAAACCAAACTAACAGAAATCAAGAAAAAAAAGTTCAATGACAAATAAAATACCCTCGAAATGTTCAAATACACACTTTAAAACAGTCATTGAACCTCAGAGATCTAGATTACCTTCCCTTCCTTGTATGCCTTTGAATTAGCAATCTGCACATGAGGTGGAAGTGAATAAAAACCAGGGAGCCAAACCACCTTCTCAAGCTTACACTTCAAATCAGCTTCAATCTCTTGAACATGGTCTTCACCTCCAGGCTTCAACCTTTCCCAGAAACAGAAAGTTAACAAAACAAAAATATACTCGGTTCCCAACTTCAAGCACAAAAAGCATGAATATTTAATACGAATTCCAAAGAGACAAACCGTAAATAACGAGGGGTTGAATCGCTTGCAGTATAAATAGAAGGGTCAATCCCATTTTCCTGAAGAAATTGAAGGAAAGACTCTGGCAAAGGCAACATCGAAGCTTCGTCCATCAAAAGGACAGTTTTCCAGCCACAACGTCGCCGCTCACTGGCTCTCGCTACATACACACACACACCAATATATATATATATATAAACGACAAGTCGGCTCACAAAAACAAGGGGTTAAAACGCACCGTGTGGAAGGGCTACTTTAACTACCGAAAACGACAACGTTGCTCATGCTTCCCTTTTTGGTCTGGAAGTCCCAAAATCACCCAACTACCAGTTGAAGCTTCTGAGGAGCTTGAGAGATGAGAGAAGCCGTAATCGCAAACCTATTCCTCTTCTTTGGTGCGCTTCTCCAGCGAACATACGCCACCGTCGTTTTGAAACCGTTATCTGTTTCCTTGCCGGACCTTCCTGCGAAATCCGGTAAGTTTCTTAGTCCTATCTTTTTGGTTGCTAACAAACTGATAAACGATTGTCTTTTGGCTAATGTGTTTGGTTTGCTTCAAGCTCTTGGCCTTCATAGCTCTGGAATATGCGGAGCTCTGCGCATGGCGGATCCTCTGGACGCTTGTTCCACGCTTCACAACCATTTTGGATCAAACGAAACTGAGAGAGTGAAGTTTGCTTTGGTGATTAGAGGAGAGTGCTCTTTCGAGGATAAAATTCGAAATGTTCAAGACTGGGGCTTTCGTGCCGTGATTGTTTATGATGATAGAGATCAGAAGAATTTGGTTTACAGTGAGTTGCTCTACTGGGTTGCATTAGTGGGGTTTTTGCCTTTTCTCTTTTATCTGTGCTTTGGGTTCTATATATGTCAACTGAAAAAACCACCTTTTCTTATGGGGTTTTACGAGTTCGTTAGAAAATTTTCAGTAACATATATGGTGTTTCAGGATTCCAAATAGATGGTGCTTATGAATGGGTTATGTTATATGCTTATTGTTGAAGATGAAATAAAAGGAAGGATCTTGTTTTTGATTTGTTGTGGGATATGATGTCTCTTGTGTGCAGTGATGGTAAACCCTAAGGGAATAAAGGTGCATGCTGTTTTTGTTTCGAAAGCAACGGGTGAATTTCTAAAGAAGTATGCTCAAGAGAAAGAAGTAGAATGTTGCATCTGTCCATCTCGTGGTGATACAGACTGGACTGCTTTAGCAATATCGCTCATCTCTGTTACTGTTCTGTTAGTTTTCCTCATAATAGTCCTTGTGACTCCCAGACATTGGCTAAGATCAAATTTTCAGAGCAAAAACATGGATACTAGAATGGTAGAAGCACTTCCCTGCTTCACATTCTGGTCTGGTCGCTCAAGTGACTCCCATTGTAGAGAAACTTGTGCAATTTGCCTTGAGGATTACAAAGATGGGGAAGTTCTGAAAGTTCTCCCTTGCCAACATGGTATGAACTAGGAATCACTCTTATTATCCTAGTACATTATGTTTTGGTCATTCTATTTTTGTCAGGAGGTCCTGCTTTGTTTCAGTGATGATAATTTCAACGGTAATTTGTTTGCAGAATTTCATTCAAGTTGTGTGGACGCGTGGCTGACTAAGTGGGGGACTTTCTGCCCTGTGTGCAAATTTGACATGAAAACTAAATTTGCATATTCTTAGGTGAGTCGAGGGAGATCATTCTCACATTCAATGTTCCTTTTCAACGAAGCTGAAACCAAATGAATTTTTCCTGATTATCTGAACATTATATGTCCATAACTAAAGTGGGTTTACTTTTTCCTGATTATCTGAACATTATATGTCCATAACTAAAGTGGGTTTATTTTCTTCTTGCAGGTGAAGGGGGAACCTAGTTAGAAATCAGTAGTAGTAGGTGGTGCCTTGCCTAAGGTTTATAATCAGGTATCTAGGTTACCAATTTCTTTAAAGGAATGTTTCCCCCTCTACACTCAGGGTAGGACAACTGTTAATTGTTGTACATAACAGGCCAAAGTGCATGATACGCTCGGGATAAAAGCAATTCAGAGAAATGCGTAGTCCATTATTTGTAATTCAATCACCACATGTAATTGAACTGATTGGTTTTTTGGAGGCCAGAACTATGGTCGACCTCTGAATCAGTTAGCAATATTTGTGCCATTTGTTTATATCGTCCCTCTGTTTGTTGGGGACATCCTGTTTGAAGTGTTGAACAACTCTTCAAGATTGTTGTTCTTTTATTTATCCATAACCGAATTGCAAGAAATATAAAATGTAACGTGAGAAAGATAGGATGTGTAAACAATAAAGTCCTGAAGACAGGAAAAAGTAAAAATGAACAATGGAGAAGGACGAATTCTCAAATCCAATTAGACCTTAGGTCATGCCAGGATGCAATGAGATTCATTGAAATGAATAATCTAATGCTAGTAAATTACATAATATAATGGTATATTTATATGACCAAATGACATAGCTTTAATTATAATAAATTCGTATTTTATTATAATAATTATGTTCTGCCATTTGTTGCTTTTCCTCCTTTAGGTTGCAATAACTGACTTTAGAAATAAATATCTCAAGAGACAACCTGGTGTTATTTGGCATAACAATATCTACCAAATCTGCTCCATATCTTCGTCAGATTAATGTACTAACATGCTTTGTCACGACAACCGTGACTAGTCAATGTCATAAACTGGTTGCAGAAACATAGCAGAGGTTGACCGGTTATCTAAGTACCCAATTTATTACAAATTTCAGATAGGAAATCCGTTGAGATTAAACTTGCAGGCATAGACCAAACCAATCTATGAAGATATGTGTAGCAGGCATAGACCAATCTATGAAGATATGTGTATAGTTCTCATCGAAAACAATATTAATTAGGAGTTAGGTTATGCCGATGCCCTCTATTATGGAACTGACCACCTAATAATAGGTGCCTCGTGGATCAAAAGGTTGATTAGTCCATCTCATTCTTTGTCTACGTATGCTAATCTTTTGTCTCTCATTCAGGCAAATCACAGAAAAAGAGAGAAAGAAAACATCATTTTGGACATCAAACCTGCAGGTTCTTGTCAGTAACATTAAATTATCCGACACTATAGTGCTTACGGGGTGTGGATGATTCAACAAGAAAAGATGAAAACAAGTTTTACCAAAAAAAAAAAAAAAAAATGAAAACAAGGACAAACGCACGTTGGATAGTCGACTGAGGCTTAGCTTGGTCGTGAACATGTTCTTAGCTGGGTCCATGCCCCGTTACTTTGTAAGGCCCCATGCATGAATTCTTAAATTCTCCCTGACGTGTGAGTAGTAAGAATTTAAGACACACTGAGAATTGTCAGGAGCAATTCAACCAAAAGGGATTCGTTTGGGTTTCTCTGCTTTTGAAGTTGACGACTTTGTGTGGTTGAATCTTTGGATGGTTCCAGTTCAGGATGGAGGAAGGGGAGGCATCATTGGAATTGACCCCTACGTGGGCAGTTGCTACTGTGATCATCGTGATGGTTTCTCTTGGTTTCTTCTTCCAAGGCTCTTTGAAGAAGTTTGGAAAGGTAAGAACTGAGACAAAATAATTTGAAATGAAACGGGTCAATACTTGTATTCAGTTCTTGGTGAGTCAAACTTTGACTTTATCTTTTCTGCAGTGGTTAGATAAGACTAAGAGGAAACCGCTACTTTCAGCTCTAGAGAAGATCAAAGACGGTAAGGAACAATATCTGATCTAGGATCCAGTTATGGCATTTTGTCTAGCATTCAAAAGTTCTCTGACAGGAACCAATGTGAATGTCTTCATTTGTTCTTGTGAATCCGTGACCAGAGTTGATGCTTTTCGGGCTTCTTTCCTTGCTGATGGGCCATTGGATTGTATTTGTGGCCAAGATTTGCGTCAAAACATCATCTTTGAATCGCAGATTCTATCCATGTGCAGTCGAGGAACTAGGAGCAGCAGAGCACTTTCTTGTTTCAACTTTACATTATGAGAATAGTTCAACAGTCAGACAGCAGGTTAACAATAGACAGCATGATTATTGTCCTGAGGTGATTTTCTTTGCATAAAGCTAAGGATACTAGTTGGAAATTCTGTAATGGTATGATTACTTAACTGAGTTGAGAACTTGTTATGAGCTTTTAAGGGTGAAGAATCCTTTGCTTCACATGAAAGTCTCGAACAGCTCCATCGTTTGATGTTTGTTCTGGCCATCACCCATGTTTGTTACAGCTTTACTGCCATAGCCTTGGCCATGATTAAGGTTGATGTTCAATCTTAGTTGAAGATTTAAACTTTTGAAGACAATTTCCAGTTTTCTACCAAGAGAACAGTAACTGTTTTATGGAAACTTTGCAGATCTATAGTTGGGGAACTTGGGAAAACCAAGCAAAAACCATGGCCATTCAAAGTACTAAAGGTGCAGAACTTGAACTTGCATCATTCTAAGGTTTTTGTATTCTCAGTATTTGTTTATTAATAATTAAAGTGGGGAAATCCTCTATCCCCCTACTAATTTGAAATGCTAGATTCGCCTCAAACGGGAACTGGAGACAGAAGAATGACTCGACTATCAACCTTTATCTTTCACCGTACAGCCCATCCATGGAGCCAACACAAAATTCTTGTTTGGCTGGTATACCTGTCCAAATCAAGTCAATTTTTTTTTCTTACAATCTAGTAAGAAAGATGGATTGCACACTGATATTCCAACTTCCAGAATAATTAGCTTAGACCTTGAATACACATTTAATGAGAGCTATGTCACTGTCTAATTAGGCCAAGGATCATTGAGAAATGTCAAATCTTTCTTTTGAGGCAATTGGTAACTCATTATAGAACTCTCCAACAATGTAAATCTAGTTCCTCCAATTTGTCATCAGCTCTTTGAAGATGTTATATATATCAATCTAACAGTCTCACTTTTCATTTAACGAAGATAAGGCTCTTCTTATCAGTTTTACATCATTCTGTCATGTAGAGCTCTCTTAGAGCTTGATTTCTTGAAAGATGGCATGAAGTCTTTACGCTTATTGCAGGATTAAGTCCCAGTAAAGCTCTTTTTTTACCAATTATTGTTTCTTCCATGAATCTCTTTGTTATCTACATCACACTTGACTAACCATGTATCTTTTTCAGCTTTGCTTCAGCCGCCAGTTCTGGAGTTCCATAAACCAAGCCGATTACATGGCATTGCGATTCGGTTTTATCACTGTATGCTCCTTCTTTATGTAATTGAAGAGCTTGGCTAATAATTGGAATATCTATATAGCTTTACAAGCAAGAGCTTGCTTATTGTTCTGGGATCTTACTGAAAATGTTCAGTTCTTTCAATTCATACCCTTGTTGTTTCCAAAGTCATTTTGCATTTACACTTGACAAATTGAAATGAGAAAAGATAGTAACACAATTTCCGTATTACTAGTAATCCAAATTTTTGGTGTATTTCCTGTTCTGTTATTTGTAGAGACATCAACTTCCTTTGACATATGATTTCCACATTTATATGCTCCGAAGCATGGAGGAAGAATTTCGGGATATTGTTGGGATCAGGTAATACTACCTCTTAACCCTTCAATCACGGAGGTTTTTTACAAGCATGAGAGGTGTTTAACATATCCATTTATGCTTTCAATCGTTTGCTGGATATATAAAACGGTAATAGTTACTCTTCACGTCCATTGATCAATAGCACCCGTATTCTAGCAGCTTTAGTTCTCCTGCTGACCAGCAGAAGTGCATATGATAATGTCCTCAATGCTGTTTCAAGAGATAGGCGTCTCTCTTGAATAGGAATGTGTTAAGGATGCATATGTTGTTCTATAATTGTTTATAAAGTGCTCTTATTATGTCAGGTAACTAACAAAGTCCTGGAAATTTAGATCTGATTGCTTTTCTTTGGGGCTTCTTTTTGCAGTGTGCCTCTCTGGATTTATTCCATATGCTGCATAGTTCTAGATTTTCACGGTAAACATTCCTGAATTCTGAAAGCTACCAACCAAAACTCTGTCGACTGCATATCTTTCCTGAAACCATGAATTGGTCAGAACTTATCGTTTTGTTTTTAAATTTTGATTCAGGAACCAATCTTTACTTTTGGCTTTCTTTTCTTCCAGCCATTGTAAGTCTTTATCTGTATTTCTTATTTTTACTTCCGAATGTACTGTAGTTGCATACATTAGTTTTTTGTTCAAAACTTCTCCCTATTTATGTACGGCGCAAAATGACAGGTTATCCTGCTAATTGGTACAAAGCTTCACCGAGTGGTGGTCAAGTTGGCCACTGAAATCCAAGATACGTCTCCAGAGTTGGGGAACCACCAACTCAACCTGAGGGATGAGCTCTTCTGGTTTAGGAAGCCCAGGCTTCTTCTGAGAGTAATGCAATTTATATCGTTTCAGGTGACTGAAGCTACACTTTCTACAAGTTTGAAAGTTTTAACGGAAACTTTTCAATATCTTAATGAACCACCATTTTTCAGAATGCTTTTGAGATGGCGACATTCATATGGTCCCTGGTAAGATTTCAATGTTGATTGCCGCATAATCACCACGATGTTTTCCTGAGCTACAAGTAGAGGTTAATAACATTCTTTATTTCCAGTGGGAAATAAGAGATTCTTCTTGTTTCATGGAAAATCGCACATACACCGTGGTTCGTCTGACATTCGGGTGCGTCATAGCCTCCGCGTCCTATGTTTCCTGCCAAAACTTTAGCCTGCAATGCACTATTTTCATACCTCTAATGTTCATTAACTATTGTAGGGTGGTCACTCAGTTCTGGTTCAGTTCCATCACATTCCCTCTCTATGTTATCATCACACAGGTCTGCCATTTTCCCCTTATCTCATCCTCTTCAACCTATCATCATTCACATTCATAAACTTATGTGGTTGCAGATGGGTGGAAGGTTCAAGAAAACTATAGTTTCTGAGACTGTGAGGAGATCATTACACGGATGGCAGAGAAGAGTGAGAACCAGAAGAAGCACCCCCAATACTGCAAGTCCACTTCTGAGCACTGTGACTGTAACTAAATCTTTGCACCTTACGGTGGACAGCAGAAACGTTATTGATGATCCTGCCGCGGCAGGCCCGTCAGAATTAGATGGCGCCTCCAGGATGCTGGTGGAGGACATGTACAAAAGGTTACAGGAAGAGGGATGTGGTTCTGCTGTTCATAGTGGCGAATATCAGTAAGACGTACCGATGAGATGCTGTTGTTATTTAACGATCAATCATGCACAAACAATCAACTGGAAAACAGAAAATGTAGAGAGAGAAAGCTAGTGTGA
>JANKYE010000225.1:9403500-9415069 GCA_032467995.1 Erythroxylum dillonii
GCAACAAAGTTCTACAACAAAAGGGTAAGGCCGAGCGACATAAAGATCGGTGGCTATGTTCTAAGAAAGGCTGAGGCAGCTAGAAAACATTTAGGAAAGCTCGAACAGGCGTGAGAAGGACCCTACCAGGTGGTC
This sequence comes from Erythroxylum dillonii, assembly GCA_032467995.1. Taxonomy (NCBI): domain Eukaryota; kingdom Viridiplantae; phylum Streptophyta; class Magnoliopsida; order Malpighiales; family Erythroxylaceae; genus Erythroxylum; species Erythroxylum dillonii. Next base: position 9,403,636 of record JANKYE010000225.1, read on the forward strand.
AAGCAAGCCGGACACGACTCTTTCATCCTGCGTGGTGTTGATGGCAAGATTCTACCGAGGCCATAGAACTCCCAAAATTTAAAGACATTCTATCAATAGATAAGCTTTGTCTTACTTGTTCATTTCTTTCCCTAGTATTTTATTGCTACTTACGGAGTTGTAGTGGATATCTCTTTCCTGGCCCCATTAGTCAGGTTTTTTAATAGCCCACGCCCCCGTCTTCATTAATAAAGAGTTTCTAAATCTTTCGGCAAAAAGAGTCTCACCAAAATGCGCCATAGTAAAAGACAGATCGCTCAGTTTTCGATAATAGTTTCGACATAGCTCGGGCCTCGATCAATGCTCAGGTCTTGACATTACGTTTTTGACAACGTTTTCGACATAGCTCAGCCCTCAAGCAACGCTCGGGTCTCGACATTACACTTTCGACAATGTTTTCGACATAGTTCGGCCCTCGGGCAACGCTCGGGCCTCGACATTATGCTTTCGACAAAACTTTTGACATAGATCGATCCTCAACAACGTTCAGCACCCGACATTGATTGGTTAGGTTACCAAGGCAAGATCCTTGGAACCAGACGATACCTAGAAGATCAACCTCGCCCGATCGAGTTTCTTCCAAATCTAGCGACCGATCGACTCGTACTAGACGCACTTGTTCGCGACATGCTATTCGAGAAGGTAATCTCTCACACAAAGCCAATGATAGTTTAAGGTGTCATCCAACAAAATTAAGAAGACAGTGAAGGATAAAAATAAGATTTTTATTTCCAATAACTCTACCCTGGTCACAAGCTCGACCAGATGAGCTTTTCTATTTAGAAATATTATCTTTCATACCCGATCTACTGCAAGTATCATCAATGAACCTCTTCACACCAAAGTCAAATAATATGTTCGTTATAGGCTATGATATATTTGTGCTGACAAGTCCTGCGACAGCCAAATTCTTTACAAGCCCACAATTTTCACCACAGTGAGTCCTCATGGCAACAACAGCTCGGCATAATCCTTAAACGACGAGCCGTCCAACTCATTGGAGACGCAAGTGTCGCGAAAATCCCTCAGGAGGGAAAGTGACAAACCATGAGCAAATCCTAAGTTCCCCTCGGCTAGGTGCAGTTCTTTCCACCATTTGACTACGTTAATCCTCTCCCCCCCAATAGAACTTCGCAACTCCATCAGTCTGTTCTCAGCCTCCGGCTTGTCCCTCATCTTCTCCGGCACCTCAACCATCTCCGCCGTCATCTCCAGCGGCTCAATTACGGGCAAGGCCCTTTCGGATGGAGAGGACAATAGTGGAAGATACACTATGGTAATCGTAAAGACGACAATACAAAGGATAGAAGCTGGGAAAAACAACGCAGAATGAAGAAAAATCGTCAACTCCAAAATTTATAGTGTCAACAGAGCGGGAATACCAATCGACATCGAACACGTTGTAATAATCTAAACCGGAGCTGAACACGTGGAAAAATCTGAGTGAAGGGATGTTAAGGCCGTTAAGGACCCAAAGCGGCGAAGCAGATGAAGGGACACGCGTGACAACGCGTGACAATGGCATGGCAGTTAAAGGGACGTGTCTCCAAGAATTTTGAACAACGCCTGGAAAACACGGACCGACAGCAATAATTACACTTAATGCTTCATTCAAGCCCTGCCACCCCGCCGATCGGTCTATCACTACTCTCGCCCGGTCGACCTCAACATTACTCCCGATCGACTTATCAAGTCGTTATAGCCGATTGACCCTATCGTCATACCCGATCGATCTGTCATTTCGCTACGGCCGATCGGTCGTTTCCATCATTATCCTTGATCGGATCGCAGAGTCATTACATCTGCTCGATCAGATGCATCACAACGTAGTCGATCGATCGGGCCTGGCACGAGCTGCCGAAGAAACACGTTGTCTCATACTTATGTACTCCTTCGACCCTTCCTTGGGCTCAGAATCGAGGAGTAGGGGGCTTATGGTAGGGTCGGCTGTGCTAGGCCCAGGCTCCTCTCCAAATGAACACGGCCCATCCGGCCCATCAGGTATTAGACTCCCATGCAAACACAATGATCTACGTAAAGACCTAAACCTAGTGGCAATCTACGGCATATATAAGGTACTATTCTACCATGATATAGGTACGAGATCACCACCTTAGCTTCTTCTCTGTTCTCAGCAACCGAAACTCTCTCAAAATACTAACTTGAGCATCAGAGGGGCCTTCCGGGAACCAACCCCCGGCGAGTCTTTATTTGTTTTGCATGTATTCGTCAGCCAAAGCTACACAAAATTATGGATTCAAACCATGATGTTCAGCCTCAGCAAAATCCAACTGAACCAATAATAATAATAATAAAGTATACAAACATAGTAATAAAATTTAGAAAATACTTTCTTAAATTAATTTGCATCAATTGTCTCATTATACTACTTATGCACTTCTTAGACTTAAACCATGACAAGAGGTTGCTTAACTCAGCCCAAAACGAATGTCTTAAACATTATCAAGGCTAACAAATCTATAAGAACAATTCAATAAAAATTGAATCAATATTAAATAATAGAGTTAATTACTAAAAAAAAGTCCAAAATTTTGTCAATTTTTCAATTATAGCTTGAACTTTACAAAGTAACAATATAATATCTAAATTTTTAATTTTTTTCAATTTTAGCCTGAGCTTAAAAAAGTAGCAAATAAAATGCTCAAACTTTCAATTTTTTTTCAATTCTAGCCCAACATTAGTGTTTTGGTTTAGTTTGTCGATGTGGCTTGCTACGTATTTTAGAAACCTTAACTATTAATATACGTTATCCAAAGTTAACAAAACAAATAAAGATTAATAAAATGATGTTGTTATTTAAAAATAACCTAAATCAAATTACGCAGCCCGACAATCTTACGCTTTAATTTCAAAATTTTCCTTGATTTTTAATTTGTTCTCTAGATGCCCTCACACTAAGGGTGTTAAGAGAACGAACTAAAAAGAAAGAGCTTACTGGTGTAGTACGCTGTAATGTGAGAGTAGTTTGGGGGGTTAGCAGAACAAACAAAAAATAAAAGGTTGAGGGCATGGGGATAACAGCAAATAATGTCAGGCTAGAATTGAAAAAAATTGAAAGTTTGGACATGTTATTGCTACTTTTAAAGTTCGGGCTATAATTGAAAAATTGACAAAAGTTTAGGTTTTTTTAGTTATTAGCCCTAAATAATATAATATACACCATCAAATTCATAAAATCTCCACCAACATTAATATTATCTTAAAAGTTAAATAAATTACCTCATCTTTAGTGCAACTTTTCTTTACAAAAATTTAACATATATAGTGTCAGAAGTTAGAAGTCTACTACCAGATGTCAACTTTTTCCCAACTACCGCAACCCCGAGTGTGCAACATCACCTATACTTGCCTTCAAAAGACTCTAAATGTTTTCCCTCATTTCATTAGGTTTGATATTTGTATTACCAACATAGTTATAATGCACATAATTGCTTAGTTAAGCTTAATGATGTTATCTTACCTTCTAATTCATGCCTTTTTACCATCTCTTCTTTTTATTTTTATTTGTTGACCTTGATGTCTACCATTGGCATTTTTCCCCACCCCTAATTATTCATCCATACCTGCAATTTATCTATAATGTCATAAATCATCACAACTATTATCCAAATCTAGATATATCGAAAGATTTTTAGGATATACCATTCTCTTGAACCTTCTCTTATTGGTTTTGTCCTTCATTGTTATCTCCTAGTACCCCAAGACAACCTCATCATTATCCTTCTTCATCATCAACTCATCACACCTTGGGACATCTTCCTTTCTTTAGGTTCATTTTAAGGCATCTATTTTAATCTTAAAACTACTTTCTTTTTCAACCAAGAATTTAAACTTTTTAAATGCCTCAAATTCTTTAGACTTATGCTTCAAAAATTTCAACTTTGTCTTTCCACTACAAACATCAATGAAGAGAATAAAGTAACAAAATTTATCAAAAGATGGATGGTTTATGGAACCACAATTATATTTATGAACAAGTTCACTTACGTTGTTAACTATTGAAATTGGTTGTTTTGAAAAACTTTTCCTTGAAAGCTTTCTAAGTAAGAATATCATATAATTGTCTAGGATGGTCTATACTTGAATACATCTCACCATCTTCTTCTCTCTCAAAGCTTTTAGTCCTTCGAAATTCATATTTTCATACCTTATATGCTATATCCATAAAGGATCATTAACATTAGTCTTTAAACATATGGCCTCTATAATGTGCAAGTTTAATAGCATCACAATCTATAAGCTAAAGAATATAGCCCTCCATATGAATTCAACAACTATTCTCTAAAATTTGAGTAATGCTTACATTTTTTTCTTTAGTTTTGGAATAAAGACAATATTAAAAAAGAAGTTTATGAACATATATTTTTATCTTAGCAAATTGCACCTTTGCTTTTGATCTCCACCATTGTATTATCGCTAAAGTATATAAACCTTATTAGTTTTTGGTATATAATTCTACAAATATTTTTTTATTATCTATTATGTTTTTGTTAATTATATTATCAAGGTATCATTTGCTTTTTTCACCATTTTTTGCTCTTTATTTATAACAAATTGTAAACTTTCATTTACTGAATCATTATTGACTCAAAAAATATTGTCTTATCTTCATTTTTGGAGAATATTTGCCAAATAAATAACATTAAACTTGGACTTTGTCATTTCTCCATGTATTATTTATGCTAAAATTGCCTCTTCCTTTTTGTCCTCTTTTTTGACCATATTAAGGATTTTGATTTTGATGTCACTAAAAAAATCTTATTCACCTCTTCCTCCCCCTTTTCTCTATGCATTTCTATGACCTTGTCTGTGATCTTATCCACTTTCAAATATATAATTTATTTTTTCATTTTGCTTTATGTAATGTTTTTAGGCTTTAATAATAACTTTGCTCTCAAGGCTTATGCTACTATATTATATCTGTTGTGATTTATCCTTTCTTTATGAGCTAGTAATCTTAATTCATCAACGTTAATATTGCCCACATAGTAGGATTCTTCAATAGTCACTACACATAAAATAAATTTCAAATTAAGAGATCTTAGGAACTTTTTACCAATATGAACATCTTGAGTGGATTCACCAAGCATCTTCATTTGATTCACTACTCTTAGAACTTTTGTAAAATACTCTGAAATATATTTGTCCTTGTCTCAAACTCTATACTTAAAGTCTGAAGTTGCACCTTCGTCACTTTGTCAACTCTCATACTGAATGTTTAGAGAGTCCACGTCTTATTTAATATGATTAAATTGACCACTTTGTCAAATATTTCTTCATCTAAATCTTAATGAATGATGGTAAGTGCATTTTAATCTTTCTTCATTTCCTCTCTGAGGCTTTATTTTTATCTTAAGCTAAGCTTGCCTCATCTTGAGATACCATATAGCCTTTGTTGAATACATTTCATATGCTTTGTGAATTGAGAATAGTATTCACCTTAATTGCACATTCTCATAGTTGAGTTTAGTGAGTTGTAAATAATGGACTCTTTTTTATGTCATAGTTGACTATATTACTACTTTCTTAAAAAAAATGATAGACTCACAAAGAAACACTTACTTTTAACTACTATTGGATTTATTAAATCATTTACCTACTCCTTTAAATTGATTAAAATTTGGCACAACTTAAATCATATGAATTATTTAAGGCTTAACCATTCAATTACTTCTTTAAATTTATTATAAAATTTTAGAAGTCAAATTTATTTTAAAAAATGGTGTATATTATTAAAAAATTTCACCCCTTTTGAAATGACCGCTAGTGAACTTAATTTATAAGTAGAAACAATTCCTACCTTTTTCATTATAAGAAAATAAGGAATTGGCAATGGAAAATTAATGAAGAAAAATAAACCGTTGCAACTTACCGATAGTATTTATTTTTCCGTCGAAAAATTTGACATAAAAATATAATTTAGCAACGGAATAATTACCGTTGACAAATAAGACGGGAATTGATGGCGGAATTATAAAGTTATAAATTTTTCGACGGAAAATTTCGTTGGTAAACTTCAAACATATACATCGTCATCTGGTAGCGGTTGAACGTTATTAACTTAAAGGAAACGACGTCGTTTGGTGTTCCCCACCACCTCCCCTCCCACCAAATTAATGAAGAAAAATAAACCATTGCAACTTACCGACAGTATTTATTTTTCCGTTGAAAAATTTTACATGAAAATATAATTTAGCGACGAAATAATTACCGTCAGCAAATAAGGCGGGAATTGATGGCGAAATTATAAAGTTACAAAATTTTCGACGGAAAATTTCGTTGGTAAACTTCTAACATATACATCGTCATCTGGTAGCGATTGAACGTTATTAACTTAAAGGAAACGACGTCGTTTGGTGCTCCCCACCACCTCCCCTCCCCCCAAATTAATGAAGAAAAATAAACCGTTGCAACTTACCGACAGTATATATTTTTCCGTCAAAAGATTTGACATGAAAATGTAATTTATTGACGGAATAATTACCGTTGGCAAATAAGGCGGGAATTGATGGTGGAAGTGCATGATAACGTGCTAATAGTTCAATACTTATTCAAGAAATATGAGCTCAAAGGTTCGTGCAAGAATTGTGCTCTTAAGGTTAATGTTCGTAAGGCTTTTGATAGAGTGGAGTGGAACTTCATCATTCTTTCTCTAAGATTTATAGGATTCTTAAAAGACGTTTCTTATAGATGAATCAATATATATAAATAACCTCATTTAGTAAGCTTATAACTGGTGAAACATATATTTTCTAAAGGGATAGAGAAATTACACAGAAGGATCTCCTATCCTCTTACTTATTTATGATCTTTATAGAAATTCTTTGTAGAATCATTCATAACAACATTAGTAATGATGAATGTTTAAATTCCATAAGAAATGTTCCATACAGTAGATTACTCATTTTACTTTTACATATGATCTCCTTTTATTATGTAGGACTAACAACTCCTCAATATTTTGTCTAATGAAATCTTTAGACGATTTTAGCCAGTTCTTAGGCTTATACATTAACAAGGAAAAGAGCTTCCTAATGGCCTTAATTGATTTTGTGTAATTTGTGAACGAATTATAAAACATCACTAGTATGTATTTAATGTCCCGTTCATTTAAATATCTAGGATTTTATGTGTCTTCCATAAGAACCACCTATTATGATTGTCATCATCTCATTGATCTAATTAGAAGAAAGCTAGGAACCTAAGTAAACAAAAGGTTGTTATTTCCTAAAAGAGTTAAATTAATTGAATATGTAATGAACAATCTATCCATCTACTAGTCCTCACACCTTATACTCCTAAAGAAACTAAGCAAGGAAATTGAGAAGCTTGTGAGAAACTGCATATAGCTTGGAGACATCAACGCCAAACCTTATATCAAGGTCTATTAGGAGAGGATTCGTTTACCAACAGACGAGGGAGGCATAGGGATCATATCGATACATCGAATGAATAGGTCCCTTTTACTTAAGAGATTATAAAGAATAGTTAGTGAGAAGAACTCCTTATAAGTTAAATGAGTTCATGCATTTTATTTACTAGGCCATAATATCTGGTATATCAAAGCTAGATTTGATTCTTCCTGGATCGTAGATTAGATATTAAAACTGATGGATTTTATCTAATTTGATATGTAGATGATTATAGGCAATATACTTACCATTTCACTTGAGAATGATAATTGAAGCCCCTTTGGCCTTCTCCATCTACTTTTAAACAATTACTCCTTAAGATTCTTTTACTATAATAATTCTATAAAGAGCATATTAATAGAAAATGATGGATGGAACTACTACAATAAATTCTAGCATCTTGTAAGGCTACTTCCCTCATTCTCTTGACCCTCTAGGTAGGACAAAGCTATTTGACTAGGACACTCCTCAAAGTAGTTCACCACTAAATCTTATAGGAAAATTCTTAGACACATTGCTCCTAGACCTTTTTAGTACAATTTGGTTTAGAAAAAACTGATGATTCCTAAAGTTTCCTATATTTTTTAGCTAGAAGTAAAAGAAAGGCTTTCCACTCTTAATAGAGTTAGAGGATCTCATATGGTTTACTGTAATCCCAACTGTAAGCTACGCGTGACTTATTTTTGAATCCATCAACCATTTATTCATCAACAACTTCTTCTTTAAGATTTTATGGCAGGATATTTTTGATAGGTGTCGAACTACATGTTCTAGGACTGACAAATATCATCTTATAGTTCCTAAGGCTATATAACTTATAGAAAGATGATACTAAGTTTCTCCAAATGGATATACGGTGCGTATTGTATAAATATGGAGGAAAAGAAATCAAATAATCTTCAAGAATACAAGTAGTGACCTCAAGGATATAAACTTAAAAATATTTCTATAATTAGAGAAATGGCCTTAGTGAGAGGTACCTGACTTTTCCTACATGTTGTAGGAATGAATGGTGAAATATCATGTTATAGATCGTAAGGCTACAGAACTCATGCAAAGATGATACTAAGTTTCTCTAAATGGATATAGGGTGCGTATTGTATAACTATAGAGGAAAAGAAATCAAATAATCTTCAAGAATTCAAGCAGTGACCTCAAGGATATATAACTTATAAATCTTTCTATAATTAGAGAAATGGCCTTGGTGAGAGGTACTTGAGGTAGTTTATAAATCTTTCTATACTAAAGCTTATTTCATAAATCATAAATCTTACCGCTATATTATGTAGACTTTTTTAGTGAAGACAAGCATAGTTGGTGTCCTTCATTATAACACTCATTCATCTATCCTTCTCTTGACTTTCAATGATAAAGATATCCTGTATGTTTCAATTAGTCAATTCTTTAATATCTACCACCATTAAATCAATATTGCTCACCATTTATGTGTATAAAATTCGTTTAATATGATTGTTTTAATATATCCATATTTTTAAACTGTGAACAATTTTATTCTTGGTTGTAGGAACTAATTCGTTGGTAGTATTTCTATTTTGAAGGAGATTGATAATTTACTGCTTTAGCTGGTATTCAAATGACATTCATTTCCTTTTATTTTTGACAATGTTAACAATGAATTTCCAGAAATTTTAATCGAATTTGTATCACTTTCTATATTTTTCATTCTAGTTCCGTCATCATCTTCCTTCACGTACTTCAGGAAAATCCTTCTGCGTGTCGGTTGAGGTAAGTGATTTTGTTATTTACTACGTTTTTGTGAACTTAGTTTAATTTGGGTACTTGTTTGCGGTTTAACTTCCTATTTGAACTTCTTGCATTTTTAATTTAAATGGCCTGCACCAATTGAGACTTGTTTATGGTATGAACTTCATTTTATCAATGAATTCATATAGGATGAGTTTGACTTACATTATAGTTCCAATTATCTTAATAATGTCAATTCGTTATTTCAATTATGCTCTCTGAAATGATTAACTTCTCTTTACTTTTCATGTGCGAATTTTTACGTGCATCTTTTTTAAATTTGTATATGTTAAAATAATTTATTAAAAGACATATTAATAATTTTATGAATACTTATTACATTCGGAACTGGTACATATTTAATATATTTTAAATATTAAACTTCTAACATTAATTCTCTTCTAACATATATGATTACAAACATATATGTTCGATGTTCAGTCTTACAATATTTTAGATCTCAACCAATACACCTTAACATATAACCCGTGATGGAGCTCCTGTGAGGCTTATCGGTGAAAAATACCAAGAGCCTAGGAGTCACAACGAGAACTTGTTCTTTCCATTCACAAGTGTTATCTTAGATGTTTTGTGATCTTTGGCAAATATGAATGATATTAACTATGGACTCACTGTTTTAAATTAACAGTTTTGCAGAAATAAGTAATGTTGATATATCTTAGATGTATAGATGATTAACACCTAATAGTTTCATTAATCCTAAATTTGTTGAGGGAGTTGAAGCTTTTATCCATTATGCATGTTCTTAACCTGCATATATGGATGAGTCAAAGATCAGATGTCCATAAAAAAAGTGCAAACACAAATGTCTCCTTTCTATTGATGAAGTTAATGGGCATTTGTTGAGAAAAGGGTTTGTCCCCAATTATTTTGAGTGGATACGACATAGGGAACCGTTTATTTGTAGCATCGGGGTAATGAAGAACAATCGTCTATCAACTTAAATGAGTTTGAATAGGGGATTGGTTCTAGAACAAATTATGTGGATGGATAGCACACATGATGATATAAATAAAGAAGTTAGAAGACACTTCCCTCGATGGTTCGAGAGATATGTAAGTTTTCATTTACAAATATTCTTATAATTGAATTATAAGATTTCAGTGTTGAAATGACATTATACTCTTTCATATGAAAATTTCTTTTATGTAGGCCTTATAAAATTCAATAGAGAACAAGTTCATTTGTGATGTTGCAAAGGACCTCTGTGAACTATTAAATCGTATCCAGTGTATTTCGTTAATGGATACAAATATCACGCAGAATATTATGGTCATAGCATGACAACAATAAATAGTGGAGTTTCCATACAGGGAGAATTGATGGATTACTATGATAAAATTATTGAGATACTTAAAGTTAAGTACCTTGCATTGCTAATAAAGCGATGTATGATATTTAAATGTGATTGGTATGACCTGACTCCAAATATTGGAACAAAAGTACATAACTGATACAATCTAGTTGAAATCAACAACTGAAGAAGATTGAGACAATTTAAACCTTTCGTGTTGGCAATGCAAGTGAAACAAGTGTGTTATATCCCTTTTCAAAGCTTACGACGAGATAAGTCAAATTGGTTGGCAGTTTGCAAAGTTAAACCTATAGGTGTTTTTGAATCACATGCAAAAAAAAGAGCAGAGATATTGAAAGTGAAACGTTTCAGGAAGATGTTTATTTTATAAATGCATCTGTGGCATATGATGATAATGAACTTTTGAACGATCCATCTAATGAATATGTTGAAATTTCATCTGGAGAGGATGACAGGGTCAGAGATCTGAAGAAGAGCCGGAGTTTGATTCTTATTCTTCCGAAAAACAAGATGATTGTAATTTACAATTAAGTTATGATAATGATTAATTTGTGTTTGTAATTGAATATTTTATTCAACAAATCAATTATTTCCTTTTCAATATAGTATGTAAATTATTTAATTTAAAATCTTAATCAAGGAATGTCGACGTGGTGATTGGTTCCAGATGGTAGTAATTTATTTCGTTGGGGGAAATGTGGCAAAATTCTCCCAACTAAAGGAATAAAAAATGCAGGAAAAATCTCCACTTCATACACTAATGATCGTTTGCCTTCCATGGCCGATCTTCTGCTTTAAGGTGTTTAGTATCATCTGGACAAAATCACTTTCCTTATTATGTACATCTCATTTCCTTTTATAA
>JANKYE010000225.1:9545965-9559654 GCA_032467995.1 Erythroxylum dillonii
TCCTGCATGTAGGTCTAAGGAAATAACCTCTCTACAATGTAGAGGTAAGATTGTGTATTATCAAACTTTCTCAGACTCTCCTTTTTTGTGAAACTTTAGACTAGGTGTGATGATGACGATGATATATACATGCAAAGAGAGGCTAGTCATTTGTAGGAGCAAGAGATAGAGGGTTTGTGGCTTCTGTCCTTTGCGCAGCCTAAACCACGCAGTGGAGGAGGAATGATTAAAAAATGCATGAAAAAGGGACAGTTTTGAGATACATAAAAACTCAACGTTTTCCTTATAGCTACGTTAACCAAATTGAAACCGAAAACACATAGAACAAGAACAAACAAAGGCTTTGCGTGGAAAAAAGAATAATTAAAAATGTTCAAATTATTATTTTTTCAATTTTTGCTTGATGTTAGCTTTAATGTTATTTTTGCTGATATGACACTGTCACGTGTTAATAAACCCTCATTAATCAGACATATCAGCCATATTAGCAAAAGTCAATCTAATTAATGAAAAAATGGCGTTTCCTGATAAAACTGAGACAGTCACACCCATCTTCAGTTTTCAATCTGTAACCTAAATTCTAACCTTTCTCTCATTCACCCCGTTGTCTAGTCCATGTGCTTCAGTAACGTCTTTCGGAGTAGAGATGTTTCTCAACATTAATATATAAATACGTACAAAGTGAAGTTTTCATTTGACAAATCATGGTGAAATAATATAGTTTTCGTCTATTGTTGTTCCATTAAAAGAAAATCATCACTGACAACCACAGAGACAAGAGGTCAGGTGCCAAATGTCACTTTTATCAGTAAGAACGATGTTCATCTAAATGCAATGCATCGGATCCAGCCGTAAAAACAATGCATGCCTAAATTGGCAATTTGGCGGTCAAAGCAAGGTTTATCTAACCATAGTTCTTCCACTATAATCTTACTGACGACACAAAAGTCTTCAGGTCGTGAGCAAGTAATAGCTTCAAAACAATCTTACGTATTGCAGTTTGGCATGATAAACCAATTCTTAATATGGAAAGCTTTAGTCAAATGCTTCATGTTATATTGCAAACAGTTATACAACTCAGCTCGAAAAGATGGCCAGCCATGACATCATTTATCAAAGCCTAGACAGAAAAACACAGTACTTGGCATGCCGTGCCAACAATCAATTTCCTTAACCGTCAATATGAGTTGGTAAAGTGTGATAATGACCCAAATCAGCTTGTGTGCTGTATTAACATTGCTTTGCACCGCCATGCACCAAGCTTCTTCGACCACCAGTAACACAGGCAAAATATACTTTAAACTCCCCAAGAGTCTTACGCTTTGAACCGGTAATACAAAAACATACTTGCCATTCAGTCTATCACACTTTGATGGGTTCATATTTTTCACCAATGGAACCGCCTTTCTGTTTCTGGAACTGAATGTAACGCTTAGTGCTAGCTAAGAACGCATCAGTAGCTGGATCTGGAGTACTAGAGTCACTTTGCATCTCGGTCATAATCAATTCAATTAGGCTTTGAATTGCAGCTACCGTGATATGAGTGTTACCCTTCTCAAAGAAATAAAGGTACCTTCAATGAAATAAAAAGTTACAAGTTTCCATCTTAAAAAGTTTTAAACAAAGCAATTAGCATCAAAGAATAGCTTATTACTTGTTCAAGATCTCAACAAACAATGTCACTGATCCGGTGCTGCCACGGGCTGCATTTGACATTTGTTGGGCAGCATTTGCAATTCTCAAAGCACGCTTGAGGCAAATCAAAACCCTGGCTCAGAATAAAAAAATGTTAATGGAGTGTTAGTCAACTAATGGAGAATTATCATGGAACCCGCAAGCTAAATTCTAAATGTTTGTAGAATTGCTCTAGGATCACAGGCCAGTCCCCCTCCATCAAGGGGAAAGAAAACAAAAGGCAAAATATAAGGACTGAACGTTGTAATATGCTTGGTTTATAATAATATTGAAGCACAAGGCCCACCTCTCTCCATCTTTCAAGTTATCTTGATCGTCAACCCAGAACAGATGTGCACACCCATAAACAGCTCTACACTGATCAGGCTTCTTTAAAAGCTTGGCAGAATACTGAATAAGTAAAACTTTGTATCAGAACCATGGTAAAAAGCTAGCTGGTATGCATTAAAGTTAAAACGAAACTCCATTGCTACTATGGTTACCCCAGTTGCCTTGTGAGTTAAGGTATCCCTGTTTTCAACACCAAAGACATGCATCCTCTGAAGTGTCCCTATTATTAAATGAAGAGCAGTCACCTGTGCCCTAGAATCCTATTATGAAAGAGAAAACAGAAAGGTATACCATTAAACTCACAACTTTAAATGACTAGCAACTCAGTTTACCATAATAAAGGCATTATTCAGCAAGTTATCACTTACCGAAACTTCCTCTTCATACAGAATATATGCTTGGGTGAAAAATTCATATGCAACAGGTTCCAAATCACAGTCATTAGCAGCCTGATTGGAAGCATGAAAGACTAAATCAAACAGGAAAGTGTGATTTCTCCATAAAGTGTGACGTCTCCAAATCATCCTATGGATATTAACACAAGAAGTATCCTTTGTACCTCAGCACATTGCAAATACAATCGTAATGCAAGCTCAGGCGATGGGACTGTTGACAGTGACTCAATAGTCTGGACAGAGCAGTTCAGATTGTTAACGGCATCATGAAATTAGCTCACCAAGATATCTTAATAAAAGACAGAAACCAAGTCTGTACCTGGTTTAGAAGCTGAAAGATTTTCTTTGGTGTAGTTGACGTCTCATCTGCGAAAGGGTTTTCATCTTGGGCTTGCAACCGCCTAACCAACTGGGCATCACAAATAAAATACCAGCAACATAAGGCAATCATAAAAGAATTTCATATTCTCTTTTAGTGCATCGGTTACAAAAGGAGTTGGCCAAGAACCGGTACAACTTAGAAAAGTGAAAGCGGACAAAATTGAGCTCTTTGTAAGATGTCCAAGATCAATGCCATGATTTATAGAATTGTGGGCCGTTATGCAAACCAGCATTCTTACTCTAAGACTAGCAATGCCAGTTAGGTAACTTTATTGTTAGAGTTAGGCATAACCAACCTTAAGTGCTGAAAAGACAAGGGGAGGAACAGTGAAGGGTAGACGCCTTTGTCCTCCAGTCATAATATGCTTCCTCACATTACATATGATCTGCAATAGTGCAAGAAAGTGAATGGTCTTGAACAATAAAATCAGGCAGCAAATCAAATTTATGTAACAGCTAAACTCATTTTTAAGCAAGTACATAGAACATGATAGTAGCTCTGAAGAAAATAAAAGAAAAAAGTTAGGGATTAGTTTCACCAAATTATAAATTAACAGTGGAATGGGTAGAATTTATCTTGGAAATTACAGAGATGCAGATTTTTCTAAAACCAAATACCTTATACATTTCCTCTGGATCGTCATTTGATAGCATCTGGATGAGGCGTGCAACGGAATTCTGCTCCTCATTAAAATCTTCTTCATCAACCTAAATAGCATAAGGAAAAGGGGGAATGGATACTTAAGAAAGAAAGGCTAAGTAATAAAACAAGAAATAAAGCGTTTCATGCTAAATTTCCAAAAGCATATTAAAGGACTCAAAAGATTACTTTCTTCTTTCATACATAAAAGCTATATAAGTGATCAATGCAAAATGCAACCAACCCTAACCAACCTCTTCATGAGTTTCATCCAAATCCTTGATAAGCCCTTTCATTAATTCAAACAGTGAATCAACCTACAAGATATAACAAATAAGGACCAAGTATGATCATTAAGACAGTATCTGAAAATATTTATCGCCATGGAGAGATATAAACCTTGTCAGCAGTAGGAATACGTGTGTTGTTTTTCATAATACTCTGTATTATGACAGTTGCCATGACTTTATTTGTTTCAGTATCAAGGTACTCCATAACACAAGGATAGTTTGAAAGTTTTAATGCAGTGACTATATCATTATATTTCTCCAAGGGGGCACTCAAAAGTGCAACTATTTGTTTTGTGGCTCTACTGTCTTCAAGCTTCCCATGGCCAGATAGTTTCTTAACACATGCTCCCTGATGATCAATCCAGAAACAAGAACGATTAAATCACATTTGAATATCAAGTTAAGAAACATATTGTTATTAAAGCTTCTTGGAATAACCGGAAGCATGAGGTAAATATAAAGGTCAAAGGTAAAAATAAAATCAGTAAATCAAGCGAAACATACCAAAACTTGATCTGCGTAATCCAGACGATCAGGATGAACATGAAGAGTAAATGTGAGAAGAGAAGAATATAAAGTTACAGCTCCAAAAATGGGCATATCAACCTGTGCTTCTATAACCTGTATCAAGACATGGATAATTTATTTTCAGCAGCTTTATGGATAGGACAAGTAATATCATGATACAAGCATACTGACATCATGACATAAGCATGCAATTGAAACTCAATACTTTCTTTTGAAAGTTAATAGCTGTCACAATGTAATTAACTGAAATAGAATTAGCTTTCCATGTAAAGGAAGAAGTCTATCTTTAACTGCTGATGAAACAGAGTTACCAAGATATAAAGACACATTAGCAATGATAAACAAAGACGACTCCTTAATATTTTATTCTTTTTGAAGAATTCTCATTCTTTCACAGAAGGAATTTAATTGCCAAACTTTAATTTCTTCCTCCTCTATTTTCCAACATCGTGGCTTTTAAATAGATTATACCTACCTTTCCTATAGCATTGTTCAATTTGGAAAATGCCTCTACTTGCAAGAATTCTGGTAAAACATCTGTGCTTGAAGCTGCATAGTTTGAAAGCCTCTCCATTAATCTGGAGAGGATGGTCTTGATGTCTACAGATGGCTGAAAAAACAAAGACAAAATGTACCAAGAGAAAAATCAGCAAGTGACTTGCTGCATTTACCAAATACAGCAGATCAATAACATGGAAGAACAACTATTGAAAGTGTCATTGTCAATAATACCCAAAAATTCATTGTCAACCAATTAAGTGAAAAGTCAGGTAGCAAGTGTTACCCAGGCATGTACCTGCAGCTGAGGGCAAGCACCCAACAATATTTCAAGAGTTTGCAAGTGATACTCATCAGGAAAGACTTGAATGATGCAATCCATCAAATAGAATTGAGCAATCTCATCTTTACAATTGACAACCTGTCAAAATAAATGGAGTGCAGAATTTGGTTGTCTGATGTTAGCGCATCACTTGAAGTATTATAAACTTCAAACACAATCTACTGACACATTCTATAATATACCTGTTCAAGTACTCTAGGAAGTACAGTATCTCTGTAGAGATCAAGATCAACACCTTCTATCTGACTGAGGACATGCAAGTTCTTGCCAACCTAACAACAAACGGACATATGCTAAGTCCCTTTTTGACTACCATGCATACTCGTATAGTCTTATTGCAACAAATCAACCATTTACAGGTTATCAGCATTACAAGATCACGCAGCTCGCTTCTTTCTTTCTCCCGTTTCTCCTTTTCCCGGGCAGGTCCCTGCAGACCATAAAGCCCAACAGCAATCCTCAACACAGGATCAGCTAAGAGTATGAATGATTCACAAGCAGTATATGACCTGCATGACCAGAAATCATGCCTTCATGATATATTTTACCTTTATGACATGCAAGCAAATGCATGTCAAACATGAGAGCAGGTAGCCATAGATATTCAACCAACCTGATGTTGCATCCGCACCCATAGTTTGTTCATTTCAGTGAAATTTTGTAGAACAAAGTCAACAGCATCAATGACTGTGTCAGCATCCCTACATAAGTTCATACACCAACTATTAACCAGTTTACAAACCAACTGGAATACAGACAAGAAACTAAAGCAAATATCTATATGGCCCGATCATTTGATTAATATTAACCAAGGAGATGTTTTACATGCAATGATGACTAATGCATTTTGACTTTCTGGCTGTATCTCAGCTGAATACAACCATGTAGATGGCTTGACATATATACCTTGCCACATTAAATTATCATATATGCTTCATGTTACAAAACGACCTGAATTTAGTGAAGATGGCCAAGACCAACCATCTTCACCAATACTATGTCATGTAAGCATAGTTTCCAATAACAACAAAAAGTAATTCCTTTTTCCCATCATATAAATTGAAGTTACAACATCTAACATTCTTACCCTTCAAACTCAGAACCAATATCAGGCAATTTATCCCTACTGACTTGTGAAAGATAACTCCTCAAGAAAAGCCCACGTACAGGATGTTGAATGCCACGGCACATTTCCACGAGATCCTTAAGCACATCTTTAGCTGGAGCTTCTTTAGATTTGATATACACAGAACCTACAGTACAAAGCAGATACCTGCAACAGAATTGATGAGAAAACAGTAGAAAACGGTCATTAACTGACTTGTGTCAAGAGAAAACAATACGATCACTGTAAAATGTCTCAGACAAAAAAACCAGCAACATTTGCGATTTACTTCAAACAACCAGAACATAAAATGAAAGAACTAAAAAAGACCACATTTGATACTTCAACAAACTCAAGCAGAGTAATCTCCATCAAGATGAAGTGCATCACATGGTGAAATTTATCAGAACTTAGTAGTAGAACCTTTCTGTATCCAATTAAATCAACAAGACACATCAGTTAACAAATAACAGTATAAAAATGGGTTAAAACTTTGAACACTTTTACATATCTTCACAAGTTCCCTATTTGGTAAACATCTATAGGAAGACCCAACAACAATACAATCATCTTTAAAAGAAAACTCGTTAATGACGCAAATAGACTGTATAAAACCAAGCTGTCCTCCTTCGTACCAGAAAGGAAAAAACCAACAAGCCACAGAAACACAACTGAAGGAACAACAAATTACTGAAGAAAAAAGATAGGCACGTACAATCTAGGTAATATGTTGCCCGCATGTTGCACAAGTTCGTAAAGCTCCACAATTGAGCAGCCACGACGCGCCTCTTCCTTAAAGAACATCTCCAGTTTTCTCAATTCATCAAATGATCGCATATCTGCCGCATCAAAACACAATTCACATCCTCCATCTTTGAAAATAACTATTCTAGAGTTGGGAAATAAAAAAATATATAGAAAGGGAAACCAAGACTCAATCTGCAAATTAGATCTCGCACAGAAACTCACAAAGTTCGTAGTATTTGTGAGGAGAAAGCTTCGAAGTTCGAAGCTCGGAGAGCATTTGCGCCGAATACTTCAAGGCATCTCTGAGATTGTTGGAGTCCTGTGCAAAATTTTTAGGGTTTGACAAAGTCATTTTGCATTCCTCCAAGAAAAGCAAGTAAATAGGAAATAGGGTTACCAGAGCTCGATGCATGTAGAAGGCGTTCTGTTGAAGGCCGGTGATCCCAGCGGCCAGCCACTTCTCCTCGTCTTCCACGCCATCGGCGATCATTTTCCCTCTTTTCTCTTATCTCACTTTTGTTCCAAGAGATCTTTAATTGTATCGGACGAAGCTTGAGTTTTGACTTGTGCTCTGCGAACCTCAACCGCCTGTCCAGTCCTACCACCCAAACACAAGTTACACAACTCACTCCCCTTTGGATCTACGTAATCGTCTACGAAGCGGGTCTACCATATGGCACTGGACTCTACTATTACCTTCTTCTTCTTGTTTGGGGTCAAGTCAAACAAACAATACCAAATTGCCACGTCAACTTCAACTTGTTTTATTTTTTCACTAACAGAACATGGATAGGAAACGTCGTCGAAGTTTTATACATTTTTTTTCCCTTTGCTCCAATAGCAAAATGCCAAGTCAAATTGCAAGTTTCTTTTTTAGATTCTTGATAATTGCCAATTGTATCTTTAACGCTTCCTTCGTCAACCTCACACCACCTTTGCCTGTTGCTTATAGTTTAAGAGCAAGAATGGAAAATGGCTACTAAGGAAAAGAATGATTCTTTATGTTAATTAGCTTGTCAACAAAGAGCTCAATTGAGCATAACGGGGTAAGGAAATCCTCCAATTAAATTCTGAAAACTTACAGATATTATATTCGTGAAGAAGAAAATATTTGGAGCTTTCGTATTCCTACAGACATGAATACCTAATCTCGTCTTTCCTACTTCCTACTAACTAATCTCGACTACAAACAAATTGAATGCAGAAACACCTCCACTGCCAGCGACTAGGATTCCACAGTTTCAGTGTCCAGGCAACTTGATATTGGCTGCTTGCACAAATGAACTCAGAATGGCAACGCATATGGTAAGGCATACATATCCACTTCGGGTAAGTAACAACCATGTGGAAAATAATTCTCCTCGCCTTGACCTAAACCAACACTGTCAACTTCACATGCTTCAGACCTGAAGATTTGATTGTGACTCGGCCAGGTACGAACAAACCATTCCTGATCATCCAAATCAGTGCACTCACAATGCATGTCAGGTGCGACCCAATCCTCGATTAGATTTTTGAAGTATTTTGCGGAAGAAGGAGAACAACGGCTGCATAAACTTGACTGCAAGGTTGAATCCTCTTGTTTTGCATTCGAATGTTCAGAAGAGAGAGAGAGCTTTTCTTTCCCAAACCTTGCAGCTGATTCCAGACCTGTGCTACTGGAATCTGAACAGGGAAACTCTCCCTGCTCTCTACATGGTATAAAAACAGGTTCATTTACGCACTGGACTGCAGTATCATGAGCCCTCCAAGAGGCAGAACAAGGTTGTTCCTTGCAAGGTAGCACTTCTGGATCTCTATGCCTTTGGAAAGGCAGCCAGATCCGTATATTGCTACCTTCACATTAATAATAACAATGCAAAGAGATGATGTCAAGGCTCACTGATGTGAATAAACCCAATAAGGAAACAGCGCCCTCTGTAAAAGAAACAGACAAAATCACACTCACCAGTATCATGCACACTGTCTGTAGGCAAGTGCTGCTTTTGTTTTTTGTTGCTTTCAAGGCTGCAACAGGAGTTATGAGAACCAATTGGATTTCCATATTCCTCAGTAAGGCTACTCTTCTCAGAATGTTCTGTTTCACTTTCTCTAATCTTTTGGAATTCTCCTCCTTTCTGATCTTGTTGACTCCGCTTGTCCCTATGCCTTTTCTTGTGACCATGCTTTTTATTTTCAACTTCTCCATTTTCCCGAGCTTTCTTTTCTTTTCTCTCTCTTTTCTTCTCCTTTTTCCTTTCTCTCCTGGCCTTCTCTTCTTTTCTCTAGAGATGCAAATAACTAAAACACATAAGGATAGGAACACGAGCAATCTAGCAAAAGCACAATTCTGAGGAATATAAATTCAGAATACAGTTGATTTAATCTCAACAAAGATCAGGCTCAATTTGTGTAGAGAGATGACATTAGTAGATTGCTAACAGCAAGAATTTGAAGCACAAAACCACCGCTCTCTTGGCACATAAGCAGTATGTTTTAAGATAGTGACACAGAGAGCTTCAAGGACTCAACAATCACATATTTAAAATATTTTCTTTTTTTAGTTTTTCAAGTAATAGATTGGTAGGATCAATGTTTCTCTACATATGGTATCATCCATACATATTGTAAGATATAATCCACAAGTAACCATAAACCAGAAGAAAATAATCTTGTACTCGAATTTTTTGGGTAACAATGTTTTAGATGAGGAAACAGCGTTCATATGAAACTCTTGATATCCTGGCAAAAGAGAGTGTCTTATTGAATTAGTTACCTGATCCTGAACACCTGTATTACTTGGCAAGAGACAAAAGACCATTTAACGTGTATTTCTCCGTACTCAATTCGAGAGATGGCAAATGCATTAAAAATGTCTTTTCTTTAGCACAGGACTAAACATGGCAGCATTCATGTTCAAAAAGATGAGGGTTTTCTTCCTGATCATTAAAAGTACCGAAAACTGAAAGGTCAGATATGGCAACTGATTCATGACATAGCAACTCAAATATCCTTGGCCCGGATAAAACCAAACAGCATCCATCTAGGTGATACATGCAGTTTCACGGCAGACTATCCTTATTCCAACGATTGTAAAGATAAGGTAAAAGATAAGAGCAAAGGGACTATACAATCCTCTCCATCTCTTTCTTTTACATTTCTTGGGGAATCGGTGGGAATCTACGTCCAAATAGCTTTTTTTAACTCGTAAATGGTAGTAACAAACTTGGGCTCGACTTTAACAAGCACGTTGGTAATGAAGGGAATGCACATAAAGGTCAGGGAATCCCCACGCTACAAATATACATTAGAAGACGACTAGTGTCTTTCTCAAAGAAGATACAAAATTACTGTTCTTGCTCTGCTCCCCCCTCCCCGCTGTATTATGCCATTCTCTGTTCTCAGTCATAGATTAGGCAAGCAAACTATGCACAATCGAATCAGAAGGAGTCACATCAATCACAAAGCAAAAAGGACCTAGCTGAGCAAACCTTGATCGAATCAATCAGTGCCTGGTCGCGGACACCGATCTTCTCGCACCCAGGAGGAGGGTACGGGAAGCACCGGGACATCGCTAATAACCACCACGGCTCGATTCGTATCAAATAAAGCCAAACCCTAGGTCTAGATCTGATCGCTGGGGTTCAAGAAACCAAGACTAAGGTTTTAATCCGCACACAAAGTTCGCCTCCCTTGTTAGTACAGACAGTAGCGCTAAACAGCGATTTGAAATCAGTTCAATAAGCAAACGGATTTTGAGAGCGTGAGGCGGGAGCCAAAGAACGAGAGATTGCTCAGATCCAAAACAACCCTTTGAAGTGCTTTCAAGGGGTATTTATAGAGCCACCACCCCCAATCTTGTGATTCAGTTAAGGACCCGTTTGGCAACTGAGATATCGTTAAAACGTAGTCGTTATGTTCGTTGTCTTCAGCCCTGGGGTCGATGTCTTCGTTAATTCGTTTCAATTCCATTGTATAGTTTAAAAGAATTAAGTATGATCTTGTTCTTAGTCTTTACACCAGCACTTTCTATTGAAAATTACCTTAATATTTGATATAAATCGTGAAATTAAACTGATGCTAATTGACAATTACCTTAATTCCTATCTAATTTATAATAAACTATGCAATTAAATCTCATATTAGTTGATAATTATCATAATTTATAGGATAATTCATATTAAATAATAAAATTTATGTTAATTTATGTCATTTAGTTAATTAGTTGGTTATGCATTTGTAACATTTATTTAATATAAGTATTTTCATATACATATATAATTTATTTATAAAATGAAGTTTATATAATATATATTTCTTGCAAGTGAGACTACAATGACTGATGTGTTGTTTTATTAAAATTATACATTGATAAATCGAAAAGACATCTAATATCAATCTTATTTAAATTTTATTTCACTTTTAATAAATATTTACTCAATATAACATGAATTTAATTAAAGCAATTAATTGATTAATATATAATGTCACCTTAAAATAGTTAGAGAAGATGTTGCATGGTTCTCAATCAACATAGAATAACACTTTAAAAATAAGATTTCAAATATCACATAAGAATAAATTATTAATATTAAAGAAATAATATGATCATATTTAAATAAATTATATATTAAAAATATATAATTTCATATAATGAAATAATATAATTATAAAAATTGTATGAAAATATTAGCTAGAGATGATAATGATTGGTTTCTAATATAGAGGTAAAAATTGATTCAGAAGTTATACCACAAAAGAATGTTTTTAATATCTAGAATCTATTATCCAAAGGAATAGATAATTCGACAAAGACACAGGTCATCGTATCAGATCAGGATGACTTAAATGGAGAAGTACATCAGTAGTTTTATATGATAAGAAGATACCAATCAAGCTCAAACGTAAATTTTATCATTTAGCGATTAGATTAGGCATGCTTTTATAGGGTAAAGTGTTGACTCATTAAGTAGGTGCATAGTCGTAAGCTAATGGTGACAGAGATGGAGATATTCCATTAGATATCCAACCTCACTAAAAGAGATAAATTCAAGAGCGTAATGATAAAAAATAAATTAAAGGTGATTAATATTAATGGGAAATTAAGAGAAAAAGGCTTAGTTGATTTATACGTATTAAAAGAAGATACTCTGATACTCCAGTGAAAAAATATGAAAAGATTGTACTTAGAAACTGTAAGAGGGAAAAAGAAAGGCCTAAGAAGAATTGGGGGAAGACGATTAAGAATGATATGGCTCTGCTAAAATTTTCCGAGGCATATCCCTTGATAGAAAACTTTGGCGTACTATGATACAAATAAAAGATCTCACATAGAGAGGCATTTCTCGTTCTCTTTAGTCTTTTAGCATTTTTGTTTGAACTTTATGTCTTGTATTTAACCTAAATATTTAATATGTAGTACTTCCCTCTTAATTAGTTAGCCTAAACATTTCCTTACTTAGCCTAAATATTTTCTTATAATGGCTTAGTTTGATTTATTTATTAGCTTGTCTTATTTCTTGTTTGCATATTTATTTACTCATTTTATCTTTTATTTTGACTATTTATCTTGTTCTAAATTTATTTGATTACTTAATTTTAAAATTTTATTTATACATATCTATTTATTTTTATCTTTTATGTCTATTTTTTATTTCATTTTTAATTATTATTATTTTAATATGTATATGCATATCTTTATTTTTTTCCTCTTTTTTTTCTTTATATGGATTTATCATAAACAATTTCTCTACTAGTTAGGGGTAAGACTTCTTGCTACTTAATCTCCTCAGACCCCACGTATCAACATGACTTTCACTAGATTGTTGTTATTATTTGTAATGGATTGAGCCATGTTGGGCCTACCCAAGCCTAAGCTCGCTTAAAATTTCTAGCTCGAGCTCAAGTCTGGAACACATGACCAAAACCTAAGCCCGATCAAGTCTGACCCAACTCTTTTTAAATTTTAAAATTTGAAAATGACATCGTTTTACTTAAAACAATAACATTTTGTTTTAATTTTTAGATGTCATGTTGGTCCAGGTCAGGCAGTGTAAACTCGAACCTGAACCGAAGCCTAGTTAAATTGATCAACCTTGTTAACTTAGATTAGGTTAGATCGGATCAATTGGACCCAGACTTAATTTTCAAGCCTAACATCAATAAAGCTACTTTGATATTCATAATGTTTTGGATTTCATAACAACAACAACACCTAGCAGAAATTTCGTTGACATACGAGGTCTAGAGAATCCAGTAATATGCAACCTCACTTTTAACTAGTAGAAAGGTTATTTTGGATAGTCATAATAAACAGTTAAAATGACTTCATCATAAATCACATTGAGTTGCACCAAATTGTGCTTTGATGCACTAATTCTTGTCTTTAATATATAAAGAAAATTTTAAAAGATTTTAACAAGAAATTTTAACATATATTTTTTGCTATTAGATATATTTACAATATAATTTAGATTAGATGGTAATTTTATCCTTACAGAAATTATAATCACAACAAGATTTTGAAACAATCTTGTCATTTGTTTTTGTTTGTATATGTAAATTTTAATCTATAAATATAAATTATTTAATTAAAAAATAATTTATTTATTTTAATTTTTAACATATTTAAGAACTTGATATATTACATACATAAAATTTATGTTAATTTATGTCATTTAGTTAACTAGTTGGTTATACATTTGTAACATTTAACATATTTAATTTTCAATAAAAGAAAAAATTTTATTTAATATCAG
>JANKYE010000225.1:9577669-9593064 GCA_032467995.1 Erythroxylum dillonii
TTAAATGAAAACGATGTCGTTTGGTTAAAAACCAAATGACGTCGTTTGTGTTTCAACTTAAACCTATCCAAAACCCTTCCCAACGTCATTTTTTCTTCTTCCTTTTTCTTTATCGCCATAGCCATCGGTCTTCTCTCTAGAAATCATTGTCCATTGTCCATCGTCCATCATCTTCAGTTATACGAGGTTAGTCGTAGTCCGTGGTACTTTGCTTTCGTGTTGATTTTGTCTCGAAAAATTTCGTTGTTAAATGCTTGTGTATATGAACGTTAGGTTTGTTTTGATGGAATGTGGGTATTCTGCGTTTTTGAACAATGGTTGGTTCATTTGTTGTTTGAATGTGTTTAATGGAATGTTGGTAAATAGTGAACATTTTTTTAAAAAAATTAAAACAAATTATTATGGTACTATGGTACTCGAACACCATTTCATACTTCTGTTTTGGATTATATCCTTAGTTTCAGGTCCAAACAACAAAGTTACATTTGCAGAGAGAGATTTTGTGCATATGACTAGTACTTTTCATATGCAAATGTAACTTTGTTTCATATCCTTAGTTTCAGGTCTCATTTTCAAATGGAGGGAAAATCGAATCTCTTGCTTCCCATTTGACTAGTACTGTCATTTTCACAAGCATTAATAGTTACCTTCTTTTTATTTGGAACTGATTTCGTCTTCAACGGTAGGCATTTAATACGTGCATGTTCCTTCGATCTCATTTTCTGGAATTTACAATAGGGAAGTCTGGCTATGTAAACATAAACAGGGTGAAGTTGATCATGTGATCATTATATTTATCTTAAATTGCCAAGTCAGAGTTCAAAAAGATAAAAGTTAATAGGAGATAAGTGAGTTCAGGTTATATATTAAGTATATATGAACCAACATTCATACTATATTATATTTATAAAAGACATACAGTACTTTGAATTAATAGGAGTTGATTCCGTACCATATGACTTCTACCATTTGTGTAGAAAAAAATATAAAAGGGATTAATATAAGTCATAATCTCTCAACTTATATTATGTAAGACATTAGAGGTTAAGTGAATCTCAAAAGATACCCTTCGAACTCTTGTCTAGTTCTTAAGAATTAAATTTAAAGCTTGCTACTTTATAATGTTACTAGAAGATTATATTATATATGATTTTATAAGACAATTATAGGACTGTAAATTAAATTTGATTTAAGAGAATTGAGAAAAGAGGAAGGTTATTTCCCAAATGTTAATCCATACTAGAAAATTTTGTTTTCAAAAGTGGCCGCTGACCCTTAGTAAGAGAATTGAATATATTTGTGACAAGATAAAGTATATAAGGTCAAAGCATTTTAAAATGTAAAATATGATCTAATGTATATCATACAAAAGGATCAATTCATTAATCAAGATGTCATATATTTCTAACAAATATATGACTATAAGCTCTCGTTATATGTTGATCGCATTAACCCTTAAAATCTTCACACAAATTTAAATAAGTTCATACAAGTTAATATAAATTTTGGCATCCAACAATACTAATTAAAAAGAAGTAAGATTTTAAATGCATTAAAATTTCATATGATCTAAATATCTAATATTTTTATTTTAATTATCATATTTTAAAATTATTACTTATCATCAATCCAGGTTAGGTGTAAGGGAGGGAGTCGATGCGTCATTCGACATGGACGACTCTCCGAAGTTCCTAGTCCAAGCAAATGCTTCAATAATTACGGTCATGTGGTTACAACTTATTTGTCCTTCCATGACAAACAGCCGCACAGTACGTGGATTGAATGCACCGAACAACCTACCTAATGACCTGTTAGGTTTAACCGACTCGAATGTAGACTCTTCGGACAACTTTTAACGACTTTGAAGCTTGTATTTGATCACTAGTTACGAATCGATACTACTCACGATTCCTTGAAATTTTGAACCTTACCGTAAAAGCCAAACGCAGTGCTGTCGGTGCATTTAAACCATTTGCGACGCTCGATGGGAAGTCTAAGTACAAGTTTGCACCGTTGCATGCCCTTTTAATTGAGTCCAGATATTCTGTTCAGTTTTACTCTGTCTGTCTTATGAAATCTCAACTATTTATTTTGAGCACTTTATGTGAGTCCCACATAAATGAATGACTGAGATTTATTGGACGCAATAAGACACCATAATATTGGACAGAAGATCTGGACTCCTCTTAAGTCACCATAACTGCACATTTTTGAATGCAAATGTGAACAAAAGGCTGGTTCGTGTACAACTGCAATAAGAAGGAATGGCTCGGAGAAAAAGAAGTTTCTTTTTCTTTTTTGAAAAATTTGATGATTTGCGTAATTGACATGACAATTCTTTTCGTAATAAACCCCTAAGATGATATATAGACTGGAAACCCGTGATACAGCTCCCATGAGGCTTATGGGTCAAAAATCCCACGAGCCTATAAGTCACAGCAAGAACTTGCTTTCTCGATTCATATAGTGTAACATTGCCACGAACCATAGTGCTTGTTTAAAATCAAACTTTGGAAATCAAATTGTATGTGATTAATAAAAACATAGTTATCTTAGTTTTGTATGTTATTGTTTGGAATATTGTTATAATGATTAATAGCTAGATGTATGGATTACATAAGTATTTACTACATATCCAATAAGTTTGTATAATTATGGATGATCTGAGGCATAATAAATCCCTAGAATAATATATAGGCCGAAAACCTGTGATGCAACTCCCATGAAGCTTATCAATTAAAAATTTCACGAGCCTAGGAGTCACAACGAGAATTTGCTTTCCCGATTCACAGGTGTAAACAATGTCACGAATCATAATGCTTAGTTGGGATATTGTTTTATTTGACCTATACTCACATATGTTCAATTTGTATAATTGTGAACTCATATGGTAGGATAAGTTGGTTTCAATTTGGAGGGAAAATGGTTAGAGACCTGTAAAAGCTTAAGGGACATTCTATAAAATAAAGACAGAATGTTCTGTAAGCTTAAGGGAAATGAAGGATACTAACTATAAAATCACTTTTTTAAATAATAGTTTTGCATAAATGAATAATGTTGATAGATCTTAGATAGATAGACGATTAACACCCAATGGTTTTATTAATCCTGAGTTTGTTGAGGGAGTTGAAGTTTTTATTCTCTATGCATGTTCTTAACTTACACATATGGATAGTCCAAATATTACATGTCCATGTAAAAAGTGCAAACATATTTGTTTTCTTCTTATTGATGAAGTGAATCTTCATTTGTTATGTTCCAAATTATTTTGAGTGAACACAATATGGGGAGCTATTAATTTGCAACACCTTAAGGGGTAATGAAGTAATCTTGTCAATAAATGTTGATAGGTTTGAAGGGGGGACTGGATTTATAACAAATAATATGGATGCAATTGAAATCCTTAAACCTAAATGGTTTATGATGCAACCAGTTATACCTTTCAAGAAAATATAGAAAATCTTGAAGAAGAACTAAACCCACATGCAAAAAAGTTTTTGACTTGTTAAAATCAACTGACCAAAAATTATGGCCAAATTGTGAGACCATGACTTAATTATCTTCAA
Source organism: Erythroxylum dillonii (assembly GCA_032467995.1). Classification (NCBI taxonomy): domain Eukaryota; kingdom Viridiplantae; phylum Streptophyta; class Magnoliopsida; order Malpighiales; family Erythroxylaceae; genus Erythroxylum; species Erythroxylum dillonii. Next base: position 9,581,236 of record JANKYE010000225.1, read on the forward strand.
TTGATCGAATATTGAACATAAAGTCTAAAGGGCATATTTCTAATCGAAGTTTTGATAAAATTCCTGCTTGGAATAATGAATAATTGCCTCTTGATCATACAATGGTTGATAATTTCTACAATATGAAGAAACTTATTTTGGGTCTTAGTTTGCCAGTTGAAAAAACTTATTCTGGAAGTGGACATATTATTTTCTGCTAACTCCAAGACTTTAAAGACTATATGTCTATGATGTTACTGCATCTCACATAAGATGACATAATGAATATGAACATGAAGATGGAATACTGAGCCATCCATTGGATGCACTAGTATGTAAACATTTCAATAACACCCATTTTGAGTTTGCAGCTGAAAGTCAAAATGTTAGGATGAAATTGTCGATAGACAGATTCCAACCTTTTAGTCAATCTGGCCAATAATATTCATCATGACCAATCATAATTACTCCTTATAATTTGCCTCCATGGATATGTATGAATGAGGCATATATGTTCTTAACGGAGATTGTGCGAGAGCCTACGAATCCAAAGCATAAAATTGATGTTTTCTTACAACCATTGGTCTCTTAATTGTATCATCTTTGGGAATTTGGTGTGAAGACATATGATGTGTGGATTATTAGTGAATTCTATGTGTATGTTATGATGTTTGGATTGAGCATAATAAGGAAATTGGCTTGTCCTTATTGTAGCAATGATTTTGATGTGTTTTGTCTTCCAAACAGGGCCAAAACATCTTAGTTTGACAGTTACAGGAAATTTCTTCCTCCAGATCATCCATTTAGATACAATAAACAAAAATTCATTAAGAATAGGATGATACAAACACCTCCTCTCCCTCACAAAGCTAGTGAACAGATATTGCAGTAGATTAATGAATTAGGGTTGCTGAAAGTTACAGAACTTAAAGATGAAGAAGTTAATAGAAGCTTTAGTAAAAACTTTGGTTGTAGAAAACGAAGTATCTTTTAGGGTTTGTCATATTGGAAAACTAATTTGATACGTTATAATCTAGATGTGATACATATTAAAAATATATATGACAATTTGTTCAACACCATAATGAACATTGAAAGGAGGACAAAGGACAATGTCAAATCACGAATTGATTTGAAACTTTTTTGTGGAATGAATGAGTTAGATAAAGATCTCCGCACTGGTAAATATCTAAAAGCATATTATACTTTTTATTTTATCTAATTTTATACATTAACTAGATCAATATTGTCGTTTATAAGTGCTTATTGTATGTTTTCCTTTTTCTGCAGAAATAATTTTTTTGGGATCCAAAGTTTGATATTGTAATTTATAATTTATGGGAGAGACGAGCTCGTATACGTTATAGAGACTTTCATGCTTCGATACATAAAAATGGTGTACGACCACCATATATATTTGAAGAAATATGGAGTCGTTGATAGCAGTATTAGCCATCACCTAAGACAATATCTATTTTAGAACGCAATTCTGCCAACAGACATTGAAGATCAAACGAAGAGAGTCTACCCGTACACATTGGAGGATCTTTGACTTATTATGAGCATGCACTTCAACTTGTAAGTATCAAAACTATTCACTTATATTCTAATTTTTGTACTTTGATGTATGAAATTTAATTTCAATGTAATTTGATGTATGAAATTTAAAATAAAAATATATGTGCATTATGGAGAATAATAATGTCATAAATGCCAGGTGCCATTAATAACTATAGTGTTGAGTTAAATTTTTTGTCTTAAAGGGGTATATATCATAAAATTAGTGGAAATTCTGTGAAAATTTTTGTGAATTGGAGCTTACATATAATAATTTAGTCTGATGCAAGAAAAGTCTATGGGCAAGAAGTCTACACCACGCCAGCTCTTTTTGCACATTCATACCAAAAAGTATGATGATGTGGCCTTCATCAATACCTCATGTAGACAATTTCATGTATGTAAAGTCTATACTTTAATATTAATTTTTAAAATTTATCACTTATTAACATAAACAATTATAATGATAGGACCAAATATAAGAAACATTGAACGACAGTCTTAGAACTCTGAAACGGTTGATGAGAGTTAGACATATATTGATGTAGTGGGTGGTAGGGACCAGCATGGAAGGATTTTTAGCTTAGGTTCATTTGTGAACACATGTTATTCGCAATCCTCTACATCCACTACAACTAGATTTAGTAGACAGTCCATATTAAATGAGAGAGTCCTCCAGCTTGAGAGCACGATAGAGAGGCTGACAAATCAGTTGCAATAGTCGATGGAGTACATAGCCCATCTTTGTAATGAGATGGATCAATTGAAGGGGAGGGACAATACCTTATCGTAGCAGTCAGAGCATTTGCCTTGACCACCTGTATAAGTGAATGTATTTGATGTTTTGCTACACTTAAGTTTTTGTACAAATTCTTAATTTACAGTTAATTACAATGATTAATTATTCGTGTACATTTTAATTTTTTATTATATTAACAATCAGGATAATGTTTACTTTATATCTATCAATCAATGATATATTATTTACAGAAATTAAATAAACAAAAGATCATAAGATTATGAACAGAAAACACTGGTAGGAAGTGAGAAATGGAAGCAGAAATTTATCAAAGTTAACGCAACTACAATATTTCGTTGCTAATTAACGATGGGGCTATAACATACAATTCCATCGCTAATTGACTAATCTTTGATTGCCTTAAGCTTTTCTTCATTCACCTTTATCCCATCTACAGATACTATATACCCCAAGAATACTAATGTATCTAGCATGAAATTGCATTTCTTAAGGTTGATGTATAATTGGTTGTCCCTTAAGGCCTTTAGCACATGCTATAAGTGTAATAAGTGTTCCTCCTCCGAATGACTGTAAATCAGGATATCATCAAAATAAACCACAACAAATTTACTAATAAAAGACTTGAGTACTTATTAGCCTCATGAAAGTACCTGGTGCATTGGACAACCCAAACAACATCACCAACCATTCATATAGGCCCGCTTTTGTTTTGTCGTCTTCCTTTCATCACCTGGGCTTATGCGAATCTGGTAATACCTATTCTTCAGATTAATTTTTGAAAATACTGTCGCACTATGTAAGTGATCCAACATGTCGTCCAACCATGGTATAGGAAATTTATACCCCACTATAATTCAGTTAATGGCTCTACTATCAATACAAATCTGCCAACTTCCATCCTTTTTTGGAGTCAATAATGCCGGAACTGCGCAAGGACTCATACTCTCTTCTATAAGTCCCTTTCGTAATAACTCCTCCACCTTCTCCTTTAAAATCTCACTTTCCTTCGGATTCATTTGGTAATGTGACAAATTCGATAAACTAGATTTGAGAATGAGGTTTATATGGTGTTGGATATCCCTCATAGGGGGAAACCCATCTGAGATATCATCTGACATCAACTCCTTGAACTTTTGTAGTAAGGGTCACATTATCTCCGAGACTCCTCCACTTGAAACTCTGCCTCACTCGTTAACACCTGTTTGACCACTAACGCATGTATTTGTCGTGTTTCGTTGATCTCCACTTTAAACCTATAGACAAGAAAGCATTACCCTCAGAGGTTGAAGTCTTGGTTTTAAGCTATAAGAGCGTGTACTTAACCCCATCCTTTTCCAATTGATATTGGTTACTCCTTCCTGAATGTTGAGCATCCACATTAAACTATCACGGTCTCCTAAACAACAATTGACAAACATACATGTCAATAACATCACAATATACTTCATCTTTATACCTACCAATGGAGAATGGAACTCTACACCTCTTTGTGACTTCTATCTTGTCTACTGCGATTTTAATCCACCCTAAGGTATAAGGATTAGGATGTGAATGTTTTTCCACTAGTAATCCTAACCTCTTCACTGCTCCCTTTCCAATAATGTTCTCGCAGCTCCCACTATCAATGATAACTCCAAATACCCTATCACGAATGGTACATCTTGTGCGGAATAGTTTATTCCTTTGGGTTCGATCTTCTTGCTTAGGTGCTAACATCAGTTTCCTCACCACATACGCCTAACTGTCGTCAACTTTATACTCATCATCCTCATCTCCATCTGCTTTGCAAGTGATTCCCTCGTCATCTTCGCCCCTCTCTATAAAGTTAACCGTCTTTCTTAAAGGACACTCATTAGATCTATGTCCAGGTTGACTACACTTGAAGCACTTCTCCACAACAGGTTTAGCAGAGGGGTTCTCAGATCTCTTTATCTTCTTATCTCATGCCTTAACGATATTCCTTTTTCCCATAACTTTATCCTCTACACTCCGTATCTCATGACTACAAGAAGTGTGCTCTTGCACAACTTTGTATTTATTAGTAGATGCTAGAGTCCTATAGCTCTCTACATTCCTTCTGCTACGCTCCTACTGCACTATCTTCGCCTTTAAGGCCACGTTCTTTGCTTCTGATAGTGTGTGGACAACTTGTACTCCGATTCTGTCCCAAAGTACTGGTCTTAACCCTTCCAAATATCAAGCAACTTGCTGTCCTTTAGATTTTATAAGGTTGTTTCTCTCCGCCAAACTCATAAACTCTGCGGTATACTCGTGCACTGTCTGTGCTCCCTGACTACACCGTTGATATTGCTGGAATAGAATCTGCTTGTAATCCGATGGTAATAGTTCTCGTTTCAACTAAAACTTCATTATATACCATGTACGCACTAGTCTCTTCCCTTCGCACTCCCTCTGTGACTAAATCCTTTCCCACCATGTCGAAGCTTCCCGCTTCAGTCTACAAGCCACAATCCAAACTCTTTTCCCTGGTGCAATCTCTAGATATTCGAAGAATATGTCAATTTCTACAAATCAGTCTAAAAAATCTTCAATACCTAGACTACCATTAAAATAGGGGATATCCACCTTCAATCCATAATCCCCCGCGCCTCTATCTTCAAATCCATCATAGGCATCACTCTCCTCCTACGCCCATCGTGTTGTTGAAAACGCCCAAGTCTATTTGGCTCATAGTAATTTTCTTCCTCCGAATCCTCCTCACAGATTGGTTGTCTCCTCGCAGGCATAGTTCTTCCCATAGGTTCACCACGAGCCATCTTCACCCTTGTTCTTCTATAGTTATCCTGCCTCCTGTATGTATCAATTCCTAGAGCATCCAGACGTTCCACAATCTCTTCTAGACGCTCCTCAAAATGTCATAATCTATGTTCTATCTGCCGCTCCAAACGTTGCAACGCTTCGTCTCCTAAAAAAGGAGCCTTAGCCTCCTAAACATCGTCACGAAGACCGTTGCTATTGCTCTCAGTCAACATCCTTTCTCTAATACCACCTGACGCAGCATATAACGTTTGATTTTTCAAAGGTTGTACGAAACCCTTTGAAGAACCAATGAAAATTCAATAGAAATCTAAAATAATGTCTTGAAATTAACAAAAGTTATTGCCAAGTGATTATAAAAGATAATATAAACTCTAAAAGATGAAAACATAAGGATAAAACATTCTTTTACTAATAAAACAATTAAAACTACTAAAATACCACTAGAAATCCATGTCAACTATTGACTTGAATGACTCATTATTAATGGATAGAGACGAGGAGATCTTGGATGATATGGTTGATAAGATCACAATGGATGAACATCAGCTCTAAGAGATAAAGATCATATAAAAGGATCGTCTAAAGATAAAGGAGATCTTCATGAATATGGATAGATCATTCCTAAATAGATGTAATATTTTTATCTTGTTATTGCGGTATAGCTCAATCCTATCAAATAAAGTCTTAATTGAATGAGGATGTCATTATATTAGTTAGTGTGATGTAAAAAAAATATCTATTAAAGATAAGATGTGATCTTAACTAGTAGCGTTATATTAAGATTATAATTTGGTCATCTAAAAGTGCCTATAAATAGCTCATTTGAGCTTTAGTTTTCATATAATGAGTGTGGGAGACATAGAGATTGAGAGAATATCCTTTGTATATATTAAGGAAAGTAATAAAGGTTGACGTTTGTCGTATCTCTTTTTTGATCTGATTGTTGCCATGAATATTTAGTTCTTTTATAGTTTTCTTGCAAAGGCGTGAGAGTGAAATATTACGAGGATCGTGAGACGTTCAAAACAAGTAGGTTGGTCAACGATCATGAGACAAGACTAAATCTTGCTTTAATGGAATTAAGTGAGATTGTCGCGTAAAGGAGTAGGGGCAACTAACAAAAGTTAGTGCTTGAAAGAAAACCTTTGTAACACTTAGTTTCGTATGATCCACATATATTTTTTATTTCAAGACATTGCTAATAATTTATTGGCATCTGTATTATTAGGAAATCAATAATTCCTCTTTCAATTTGGCCTGCCGTATTGAGTCCAGATCTTCTGTCCAGTTTTACTTTGTTTTATTCTGTTTCATGAAATCTTAGCCATTTATTTTGCGGGACCTACATAAATAAATGACCAAGATTTATTAAACACAATAAAACACCATAATATTAGACAGAAGATCTGAACTCTGCCGTATTATGCTGTTCAAGGCCATAAGTTGAAGGTTTTTAAATCTTTCTTTTACAGTACAATATCATGTGCCACTCAATCCGAGAATCACAAAAATGTTGCATAAGCAAGGATGCCAACTGTTACCTAATAACTATGGCTTGTGCGCAAATGCAATTAATAGCTAACACCAACACAGCTTATGTGTTACACTATATATATATATATATATGCTTTACTCCCCCTTTCAGATTTCTGAGCACACCATTCCCCAAACAATGAAGCTTTTCTCCGGAAAACTTGGCTCTTCACCTTTCCTTATTATTTTATGTGTCCTCGTAGCTACATTCGTGCCCATATTTAATGCACCAGAGGAAGTGGTACCAAAGATTGGGAAGTTTCCTGCATTTTTCGTGTTTGGAGACTCGATAGTTGATCCTGGCAACAACAACTATATTAAAACTATTGCCAGGTGCAACTTCCTGCCTTATGGAAGAGATTTCATGGAAGGAAAGCCAACTGGAAGGTTCAGTAATGGAAGGATCCCCTCAGACCTTATAGGTACACCAAGCTAGTTACGCACTCCTCAAATCTTCACTTTTTCTGCCCCGATAAAGGTCACGAGATCCATACACACTCACACACATTCACAAAGCTTCACATCAAGCTAAGTTTGGCTCGAACTTCTCTCCAGCTTTTGTTCTTTCAAAAGCTTAACAGGTCAAACCACAATTTTTTTTTGCGAAATTTCGAGGTTTTACGTTGAATGCCTACTCAAAACTGTTTCTTTAAGATCTTCTTTGGCATAGATGATGAGAGAGGAGAAAACAAGCCGTCCAGATTTAATTAACAGGTCAAACCACAAATTTTTTTGGAAATTTCAAGCTTTTACGTTGAATAGCTACTCAAAACTGCTTCTTTAAGATCTTCTTTGGCATAGATGATGAGAGAGGAGAATTAATGCATGCAAGTACTTGCACCAACCCTTGATACTTCTCTGAAAAGATATTTCAGACAAGTAGGAAAAGTAGACTCCAGAAGGTATCAGACAAATTCAGCTGAGACGTAGCCACACGGTGAATTAGTCAAAACCCGACACAGTATCTCTAAGTCCAGCACACTATATCTATCGATTGTCTGGTCTGCTAATTTCTTCAATTTTCAGTGCTCTATATTATAATTTATAGAAGATATAGTGGTACATGCCTTTTCATTTAGTAATGTGTTTTACAATTTACTTGGACTATGATTTATTTGTGCTTTTGAGATGCTACATTTTTGTACTTGCAAGTTGCGACCTTTTATACTTGAACAGCATACAATCTGCTCAGCCTTCCTTCCCTATGATCTATGGACTGAGAGGAGTATGGATGCTGTGTCTTTCGCCTTGGACACATTTCACATTCTAGGGTCCATGTGTTCTTAATACAAATAACTAGCTATCCAATATATTTATCATGATTCCATAATTCATATGCAAGCCTATTTTCAATGCTTCAGCGGAGGAACTTGGCATAAAGAAACTTGTGCCTGCATACCTAGATCAAAGCCTTCAGGTTCAAGACCTCCTTACTGGTGTAAGTTTTGCCTCTGGAGCTGCTGGTTACGATCCTCTCACATCTCGGATAGCGGTAGCTCTCGCTGTCTTCTCTCCTAATCATCTTTAATTCTCTTCTAAATCTTCTCAATGATCACTAATGTGACTTGTGTCCATTCTCTTGATTACCAGTCAGTAGTTTCGTTGCGGGGTCAAGTAGACCTGTTCAGGGATTACAAACAGAAGATAACGGCGGCAGTAGGAGAAGAAAGAGCTGACTCAATTGTATCCCAAAGCTTCTACTTTGTATGTATAGGAAGCAATGACATTGCCAACACTTATCCATTCAGGAAAGCTCAGTATGACATTGATTCTTACACTGATTTAATGGTCAGCTATGCTTCAAGTTTTTACAAGGTATGTTCCAAGACCCTAGCAGATAAATTTAGGCTCTAAGATCAAATTGTCTTAAACCTTTTTCTAAAGTTTCTTGCTTGACCTCATTTATGATTTCCTGGTAAATGTGTGACGATACTTGAATATAGAGCTTTTCCTTTATTTTGTGGGTCGGTTTGTATAGGAGTGATTTGTTCATGTGCAACTAATCATTAGCATCAAAACTTTAAGACCGTATTCACCTTAATATTAGTCGGGACTCGGGACCAGGGCCAGGGGTTCATTCAGATAGCAGAAAGCAAACTTTGTGTACCAACGATATGACGTAATTTCGTTGTCAGGTCAGGACAGCTGATGCCACAATTATGATCCTGATTCCTGAACTACTCTATAGAGCTCATGTCCCCACTTCAATAAGAAGTCATATGCATACATACATTCAATGATCCACTGATCTGAACTTGTTCATAGGAACTTTATGGGGTTGGAGCAAGAAAAATTGTTATCCTGGGTTTGCCACCAATAGGCTGTTTGCCATCAATGAGAACTCTTTCAGGGGGCAGAGAAAGAGAATGTTCAGATTTCTTCAACCATGGAGCAGTTCTGTTTAATTCCAAGATTTCCTCAGCGATTGATCATCTGAACAAAGAACTTCCAGATGTTAGGATGGTGTATAGTGATGTCTACAATCCTCTGCTTTCTCTCATTAAAACTCCTGCTCAATACGGTAACTTGTTAAACCTTATTGTTTCATCTTGTTTTCTTTGTACATTTCTTTTATGCGTAAATAACTGTACTGGATTTGATCCGTGGCTACAGGCTTTGTAGAGGCTACTAAAGGATGCTGTGGTACAGGAAATATAGAAGTCAGCATCCTCTGCAACCATTTATCTGATGCAATTACATGCAAAGATGCGTCAAAGTACATATTTTGGGATAGTTATCATCCCACAGAGAAAACTTACGAAGTACTTGTCCGTCTTATTCTTGGTGATTTACTGGATAAACTTTCCAAAATGTAATCTAAGCCTTAATCCTACACTACTCAACAAAAGCTGTCGTTGTCATGATTCGAGTCTAAAACCCCTCCCCCTCCAAAAGCACTTGTCATTCGCTCTGCGGTTTTAAATCCTTCTTTTTGAAGGTAAAACAATCATAACTTCAAGCATATATAGAGATATACAAGTAACCAGTTCCAATCTGTTATGGCCCGCTTAAGCTACAAAATTTCATACTCCATTTTCTAACTACAACTACCTATAGAGATAAGGAACCGGACTATACACAAAAGACAACGACGTATACTATGCAAACCACAACAAAACATCAACGAAGCTTATTCTCAACAGCCTGACATAACTCATCCTCACAGAATAGAGCACGATTGGAAGCCATTGACTTGCATAGGGGTTTTGACAATGCCGATGGTACAATGCATCTTGAAGGGAACGTAGAATCTTGAAAGAGAACAGCAGCAATTTGCTTCATCTCGGTGATTTTTATGCGAGAAGGTGGCCGAGGACCATGCCGTGGTGCTTTTGGGGTGTGTGGGCTTGGCATGAAATCACCTTTTCGGTCACCCCTGCTGCAATGATAATTTAAACAAAGGAGCACATTTATCAGTAAGAGGAAAAACTTTAAAAAGAACAATAAAGCTTGCAAAAAACCTCCAAATCTCAATCCGTACCTCAAAAATGGCCAGTGCTCAGTGGGCTGCGGGGTCATTGCGCTCAACAGCTCCTGTCGTGACCGATCAGGTGTGGTGAAATTGAAATGGGATTGTCTTGCAATCACAACCTGCTTCAACATAATTGAACCATATCAAAGTGAACCCAAAATCTAGTGTTCGCCTCATACATCCACAGTGAAGAGTATAAAACAGACTTACAGCTCTTCTAATCCTCCGGGAAACATGAAAAACTGCCCTGAGTTGATCATGGTGCAGGTGACAAAGTATTTTGACCTCAAAAAGAGAAATCATACAGAATCAATACCCCCAAATCATACTATTTGAATTATATGGGAAAAAAAACATGACTTTTGCTGTTAAGCATGAAACTAATGTACGGAAAAAATAGCACAGATAGCAATTATAATAAAAATTTTGCAGACACATTACAAACTTGGCACACAAATAACTGACTGCTAAAAAAAAAAAAGTTCAGACGAAGGCCAGACACTACATAAATATGATGAAATTCTATTCTCTACTTTTCTATTGACCATCTAAAAATTATTGAGAATTTAATTCTTACTGTTTGGCCTTGAAATTATGCTGCCACAATTTTTACCGATAAGAGTTATCAACTCCGCCTTGTTAATCTCAGTAAGCAAATATGTTAAGCAAACGAAGAAGATGAACTGAAGAAGTCATTTTCTCAAAGCAGTGTAAGAGTAATATTCCAATCAAATTGGGCAACAGATGAGTATTCTCACATAAACATAATTAAAAGAAACCCGGGATAAAGGAAATGATCATTACCAACAAATCCATTGGGAGAGATTCCAGTCTAGAATCAGAATCGCCAACGTCAGCGCGTGGCGTCTTTGGTGTCTGAACCAAAAGATTTTGCTTAACCAAATCCACGGGGGACAGCATCAAAGGGCTTTTATCAAAAACCTTATTCTCAATTTGTACGTCATCATCACCAAGCTTCCTGTCTCCAAACAAAGCAACCCTTTTCTTACCCAGATCAGTGCATGACCTCTCCGAGGAGACCTTGTTATACCGAAGCTGAGCTAGGGCACCAGGCTTCAAATACCTGCTGTTCGAGCACCTTAACCGCCTTTTCTTCTTGGCGGTTCTCGAATTGCTTTCCTTTGAAGATAATTTCCCCATAATTTAACTTTTCCTAAACCCAGGAAGCTTAATCCTTTATCTATCCCAGGAAAAATCCTCAAGAAATTCACTAAAATTAACTTAACCCGCCATCAATAGGGCCCTGAAACACATTTCAAGTTCTTCAATACGCATATAATATCAACAAGGAAACAACTAAAGTTATTCACATGGATAGAATTGACAAAATGAAATCCAATTCACATCTTCTAACACAAGATTCTGAACAATAACAAACACTCCGACCTGAAACTGAAGAGAAATGACTTACCTGAAATTCCTCAAGACTAAGGATCAGAGTAGAGAGAGAGAGAGAGAGAGAGAGGGAAAATATGTGGGCCGCTAGGGTTTGGTCTTTATTTGAATTTCTCTAAAATGCCCGCCAAAATTTTTAATGCCGACTTGCCATTTGCTAATGCAACCTGACCGTTTCAGTTACCCGCAGTGAACGTGGCGAGTTCTGGTTGGGTTGTGAGGGTCGTGTGAAGGGCACGTGCGGGTTCCGTTATATGCAACCTGACCGTTTCAGTTACCCGCAGTGAACGTGGCGAGTTCTGGTTGGGTTGTGAGGGTCGTGTGAAGGGCA
>JANKYE010000225.1:9656975-9667472 GCA_032467995.1 Erythroxylum dillonii
CACTTATTTTAAACAATTAATTATAGGAGATCACCATCATCTTCAATCACCCCTCTCATACACCTTCAATAGCTCGATCAAAAAGAATAAAGCCTCAACAAAATGTCTTCTCACCTATTTGCTTTTGACAGCTCTCTCTAGCACCATTCCTCTACTTCCCTGACCACTAGTGCCAGGTGTTGAAGATTGACATGTCGTATCCTTTCCAATCTTTCCCATTTTTCAATTGAGTCAAGCTTTAGAACCCTGCCTATCTTTTCTTGAACTAGATCAATTAGAAAAGTATTGTGTGATATCATCACTGAAATGTTGTACTCTTGTGATAAATCTCTCCTAAAACCATTAGAAAATTATCCTTTTATTATCCAATTGTTTTATTGACTATTGGACCGTGAAAATTCTTATCGTATGCTAATAACTCACTTGAGACTACTAACAACTAATCTTAGGTTTTATCAACCAAATTATTCTGGTTAAAGTTTCTAAGATTGGTTTATTGATTCGTGAATTTTGCTATTAGGTTTGACGCTAATTTAAAGGATTTATGTCGACCTATCTCTAGGTTTGCAATCAACTCCTTTCAATTACGATAATTCTATTCATACACAAGAATTTTCAATCTCTATGTTATGAAATCAGATTATGTACTAATATTCTAGATCTATTAGAATATATATTAAACACATAATCGAATCACGATAGATCAATTAGATCAATTGCATTAAATAAAAGAGTTAAGACATATTGTAGCACAAACTAGGCTTTATCACACCTAGACACTAACAAGAAGTTTAATTACACATGATAGAAAACGAAATCAAACATAAACAAGAAGAAAAACGAATAAAAAACAAAGAATTCATAATTCTAAATCTCCCTTTTTTTCTATCGAATGTTCTTACAAGGTAGAGATTTGATGTTGTAATCTATTGGATCTGTCCACGATTTCTTCGTGTTTCCACGTTTTTGGATCAATATCACCCCTTTTGAACGATCTCTATATTTGTAATCGCCTCTGTAAGTCTGCTCTCCTATTTTGCCTCCTCTCATTTTATTTTATAGTAATTTTTAGGGTTTCTAAGAGATATACAATCTAATATACGAGTATGTACTAGGTTGTGTATACTCCAAAATCTCCATAATTGCAAATCTGCATAAGCTGAGAGACTTACATGGCTATAGACATGGTCGTGTATCCTTTATTTGCTTTAAATCTTCGTTTTATATTGCGTTTTTGTCTGAATTTTTCTTTTTTTAGTTCATGAAGACAATTATAACCTATAAATGCACTTGGTCGAATTAAATACCAAATATGCAATAAAAGCCTAAAATATCAAATGAGTGTAAATGTGTTAAAAATAGAAGTAAGAGATATCTTACATTTTATATGAAATGTTCGAGGGTATGTTAAAAGGAGCAATAGGTATTAATTACCATACATTCATTTGCGTCAATGATACAGTTTTAGTTATAACATTTTTAAGGGATTGGTCAAATTTTTTTAATTAAATTATTAGATATTTTTCATTACTCGAGTAGATAAATTTCATATTTTTATTAAAAAAGAAAGCAAACGAAATGAATAAAGAGTAGCGAGAGCGATCAAATACTCCCCTTTTCCTGCTCTTTATCGTCTCCTAAACGCCTCTTAGTCTTTCACCATCGGAATTTAGAAAACACCAGTTAACTCCAAATTTAGTAGTTCTCGCAGATGTTCACACGAAATTGCGAGGTAGGTCATCCTCATCTTCTAAAATTACTTAATCAATTCAAACAAGTTGAATTAGAAGAGCTAGGGTTTTCTAATTTGCGTTAAAATTATCTCATGTTTTTCTATTTTACAATTGCAGATGGAGGCTCTATACACCAAGCTCTACCATAAGTACAATGCTCTTAACGTCTCTTATTCATTCGATAATGTCTAAGAAGCAAATAAATCTTAAGATACACACGTCTTTGTTACACTGTTCTTTTAGTTGATGTTAGCTACCTTGACTTTTCAAAAAAAGTTCTCCGAGTTGGATGAGATTAATGAAGATCAAGTATTCAAGTTTTTGAATTATGTCTCTGCTAAGCTCATTTCTTCTCCCAACCAAAAGTCTTGTAGTAATATGAGAAATTAAGTTCAAAAGCCTTTTTCTGGTACAGATTGTATGGACATAACCCAAGTTAGTTGTCTCTTTGTAAGTGTAATGGTATATAAATCATTCAATGGCAACTGCAGAAGAGTTGATATAGCACTTGAGAGATGAAAATGACAGGTTGTGCACAAAACTGAATGATCTGAGAAGTGAAGTTGCTTCAGTCAGGCATGCATTTTGGATTTCCTTTATAGATTTACCTTATCATTAACGCAAATTTTAACTCACTTGATTAGCAGGAGCCCATAACTTAATGTGATTTGCTTGCAGATGCAACAATGATGAATGATGTACAGAGTATCAAAACTTGTTAACTGAAGAGAACCAAAAGAGTAAGCATATTACGGCCTTTGATAGATAATTTAATATCATAATTCCTTTTATTATGATTTTGTTTAATTATAATTTTTTTCATGTCTCTTTGTCTCAATAGTTGGATTTTTATTGAGAAGTATATTTCTTGTGCATATTTTTGGATTTTATATTTCTTTCATATTTATGTTTTTTTAATTGTTTTATTGGTTCTATCACATTGATATGTCAACTGTGGTATCATTTGTAACAGACAAGAAGCTTTCTAAAGAAGTTGTGAGGCTCCAAAAGCTGCTTCAAGATGGGCATTCTTACAATTTGAAGAATAGTAGAAGTGAAAACCTATAACCGCATGTGCATGAATCTTTTCAAGATATAACAGGGGGTGAAGTCTCGAGGCTCAGTGAGATGAAGAACAAGAAAGCGTAGCCGAGCTGAAGCTTGGACAGGCGTAGGCTCAATTTCTCCCCCTGTCAATGATCAATATAATACATTGATTGATAGCATGTATTCATATAAGTTTTATGATACCTAAGTTGGCCAAAAATATGTGTTATGATGTTGAACATTACGTGCTAGAAAAATAATTCTGGTTTGAGATATACTATTTTGGTTTTAATGTATGGAAGATAAGGATTGTGAACTGTTCATTAAATGACTTTAGAATTGGTTATGGATAGAAAATTGATGTATAATTGAGGCATTAATAAGGTGCAATTGAAGTGGAATTCATGAATTTTGGTGAAGGGGTGTTGAAGGTGTAAGATGTGAGTTAATTGTAATAGTTTTACTGAATAGGTTTCACTATACAGACATTGGTATTTTGGCTATTACTTGACCTGAAGATCTCCAAATGACTTGGAACTTAAACCAATAGACTCCTAAGACATTGCTCTTTCTCTCCATAAGAATTTAAAGTCATTTGAATTCTTAAAGTGAGGGTATGTACTGGAATATTATAAATTGGAGATATTATGGTGAACATGTTTCGGTATTTTGATTATAACTTGATTCGTAAAGCTCTAAATGAGATGATTTTTTATTCAAAATAAACTAGAAACATTTGACTACAAATGTTAACTTTAATTCTGTTCTTAAGGATCTTGAAATTTAGCTTGAAAGTGAGTCTTGGCTTTGGCTGTGGCACTACCAAGGAAAGAAATCATGTCCTGTGGTTATTGAATAAACTGTATTGATGTAAGCCGAATTAGACTGAGGTGTCTTCATAAAAGTTGTAGCTTATTCTCTTATATTTAAATTGGTATAAAGTTTGTAATTTTTGGATATTAGAATTGAGAGATATGGGTTATAAAGCTTGAATGCATGATAATGCTCTGGCCAAAATTTCAAATATACATAATCTGTGGTATTTTGAGAATAACTCATTGAATAATAAACCAAATTGTATGATCTTGGTATCATTAGAAACTTGTGACACAGAGGAACAATTTTATAAAAGAAAGTGTTATTAAATTACCTCACCTTCCTGATAAGAATAATGAAGCAAAGTAGACCCGAAAGTTAGTTGTGAGATAAATCTGGATTAAAAAATTGACTATGGTTTCACATGATCGATAATGTGACAAGATTAAGGATAAGCAAACCCGAAATTTGTCGTGAACATGCATCATACATATTTAGTATATATGAATGCGCATAAATGATTTCATAATCATGCACAATAGTGATATGTGATTGTATTAGATGTTATAGAGGAATGCATAGAGTGACCACTTCCAGATATTGCCGGGACTTCGAGGCAATAAGCAAAAAGGAAGCTTTTGTAAGTAATTTAGATGGTCAATTTTGTAAGTAATTCAGTAAGAAAATTTTGATAGTTTTGCTTTGACTGTTTTGTCTGTTATTGATTTAGATGATTGAATGATTTGCAAAGCTGTAAGAATGTGATATGCTTGAATAAATGTTATGAAAACAATGATTGATATGTGAATTGAATTTCAGATATTTATGTTTTTGAATCTTTTAAGTCCTAGTTGTGGGTAAATAGGCGTGCCTAGAAGAGTCTGCAGCTACTCCTGTGACACTTCGGTATCGAGATTTCGGTCTCTCCTGGACACTTCGGTGTCGAGACTTCGGTCTCTTTTGTATAAGTCCCGTTATCTACTTCTATAAATAGATTTACAGTCATCTGATTTTATAATCTGATATATGTTTGATTCTTATATATAAAAAAATTGTGTTATGATTCTTAAGGGTTTATACCTTCTTGTGATATTTAGTTCTTATAATTATAAAAACCATTTTGAAATGCATTATGTCTAATTTAATGTTAGGCAATCTTTTAATGCATGCTTATGCTATTACATGATTCTGTATGATGAGTTGTCACTTCATGTATAGATTAGTTATTACTCACTAAGCTATATGTTTAGCACAGTGGATTTGCCCTGTGTAGGTTCAGAGCGAGGATTATAAAGATTGGGATAAATCAACTGCAATGGTCAATGGAGTCTGACAAGTCAACCGCAATGGCCAATGGAGTCTGAGTCTTGTTTTGATAAAAATTATTCTGAGTTTGTTTTGGGTTTGTATCTAATGTATATGACTTTTGAATTTGTTTGAAGGTTTGTAATAACCTTAATACATGTTGGTCTTCGAATTTATGGTATGCAATATGATAGGCACAGTATAAATGATATGTTATGTAATGTATGTTTGCTTGAGATTCTGGGAATGCTTGTATGTTATGTTTCGTATGTTTTGGATTTGGTTTCAATTCTATATTATCTGTATTTTTTTGTGGCCCTTTGCATATCCTCCCAGGGGATATGTAGGGTGTCACAGTAAGTATGTGTCAAGATCTGATGGTTTTAGAGCAAAACATTTGAGCTTCTTACTTCTCATCTCTGACTATTTTATTATGATTTTGTAGCCAGAATCCTGTATGGGAATTGTTGATGTATCAGGTAGGTGTAAGTTGTCATGATCTCCATCTTCTCATATGACAAGTACACATAAAAAGTTTCATGCTTTTCAAGTGTAGGTGGTGCTAAAAATGACACTTGTTCTTCCAACTGTCCATTTCAAGCTCTTCTTGAGTACTTAGTAGGCATGAAATTATCTACTTATAATCAAGCTAAAGGAATTTGCATCTTAGCTCTGCATCAATCAAGTG
This sequence comes from Erythroxylum dillonii, assembly GCA_032467995.1. Taxonomy (NCBI): domain Eukaryota; kingdom Viridiplantae; phylum Streptophyta; class Magnoliopsida; order Malpighiales; family Erythroxylaceae; genus Erythroxylum; species Erythroxylum dillonii. The sequence continues at coordinate 9,662,565 of JANKYE010000225.1, forward strand.
GTAATTCATACATGGATTCCTCAAGAACCTGCAGATGTTTTACATTTTCCTCTTCAGTAAATCGCCAGTTACTTTTCTAGTTCTTAATATCAGATTGATTGATGCTTTCAACTATTTGAAATATGCATTTTTTTCTTAATTTTATTCATGCACTGTGTGTGGAACTCAATTTTTGAAAAATGCAATGACGTGAAAAACATTAGAATTTCCAGAAGCCAGTTAAATTGGTCATAAGGTTGAAAACATAACTTGAAATGGTAAAACTGTAGCAAGCAGAAGGAAATTTTATCAAGCTATTCAACCTCTTCTTGTGGTTGCAATGTAACTATATTAAACATAATTATTTGAAAATTTCACGTGATTGTTGAGCGTCCAATTGTTTCCTTTTTGACTTATATATGTTTTAAAAAATGCTTCAAAAGTTAAAGCATCAAGCATGGCCTTGATTTGCTCTTTTACTGTCATAAGTTTATGTATATCAATAATAAGGGCACGTAAGATCATTATACCTTCTATTTACTAGTTTCTGATTAAGGTTGAATTCAGCATAAGCTATACCTTTTATCCATTGGTCAATTTTTGGCCAACTACTGAAGTTTATATTCAAATTTCCTAAAATATTTTCTAGGCTTAGTTTTAGCAATTGTGTTGTGCTTTCTAAATCTGATGCCACTCATCTTTTGGACTGTTAATAGGTTATGCATTTAGTGTAACATGGGTAAAGAAGGCAGCTATAGAGGAACCAGAGCTGGTATATCGTGTTTCAATATTGGGAACTTTTGAGAGGATAGCACAGGAGTAGATGAGATCGGTTTTGATGTTCAGTATAAGCATGTGTCCAATCTTCTTTGAAAGGATAGCACGTGTGATCAAGCTGCATCGCTGATGTTTTTGATGGTGGGATTGATTTGTTTTATAATGGAAAAAGGAAGGGTAAAGGTTACCGCAATTTGAACAGGTTTGGCAGACTGATTTTATTTTCAATTTCTAGGAAAAGCCAAGACAGAATTGGCAAGCAAGTCCTTCACGAAGTTTGTAGGATTTTCTGTGTGCTTTCCATTGATATAAGACACGAATTGATTGGATAAGTGATCGCTGAGTTATGATCAAAGCAGTGCCAGAAGGTCAGATTCAGACGCTACCTGAAAATGGTTGAGAGAAGATGAAAGTTTTTGAAGAAACTCACAAACCCAGATTTTGATAGTTTAGGAATACTAACAACCCTAGAAACTCATAACAAATTGGAGATGGAAAGTCACGATTTTATTTCTAATATATCTGAAATGTTCAAAACAAACACAAACGGACCTATATATGGAAAGTTGATAAGAATTTGGAAGCCACATTAAAATTGGCAACTCACAAATCTTTGACGGTCCAAAACAGATCATAAACATAATTAAGCATTCATTAAATAGTATTTAAACAGAATAGTAAATAAAAAAAATGACAACTTTAAATGAAAATAAAACGGAAAGTAGTAAATATAGTCTAAAAATTGTTTACGTGAATTTCCAAACTTTTTATTCAATGAGACAACAGCCAAGCTCGGTTTTGAACTTCTCTATGGGTTGGACGCGCATGTTTAATAAGGCTTCTTGGGCTGGTTCGTTGGCTGCATCTTTTTCAAGTATGAGTAAGGCTTTTACAAAACCAAATGGCTTGACATGGACATGAACTTGCATGATAAAACCCAAATCAATGTAGTCGTCAAATTCTTCTTCTTTAGCCGATTGATTCACTTGATCTTCACTAAATCCCATGCTTGCTAAATCTTCAGGGGCCTTAGTTGATGGCCCACCATCATTCTCTCCTTCTTGGAATGGATCTGCACGCAGCTCCTCATCTTGCTCCCTTTCTTGGAAATCTTCATCTTGGGCTGGGCTGGTAGCTTCTTCAACAAATGGGCTCAAATCTTTAATATTGAAAGTGTTGGATATTCCATATTCTTTGGGCAGATCGATCTTATGGGCATTTGCTCCAATTTTCTTTAAGACTTTGCAAAGACCTTCAGCTCTATTACTAAGCTTATTCTTTCTTTTGCTTAGGAACCTCTCTTTTCGTAAATGTATCCACACTAAGTCACCCTCCCTAAACTCTACAACCCTCCTAAATTTTGCTTGTCTCTTATAATCCTCATTGTGTTTTAGAACATTCTCTCTTTCCCTCCTATGTAACTCAACTATTTCTGTTGCTCTAGACTCTCCCTTAACATTATGAGGCCCACTAGGCACAATTGGTGACAAATCTAAAGGACTCAATGGGTTGGCTCCATAAATTAACTTAAATGGGCTGAATTGTGTGGTTTTAGACTTGGATGAATTGTAGGCAAACTCAGCTTGAGGTAAAAATTGTTCCTAATTTTTTGTTTTCCCTCTTAAAATATTTCTAAGAATGTTTCTAAGAATTTTGTTGACTACCTCAGTTTGATCATCTGTTTGAGGGTGAAATGACGTACTAAACTTTAATTGTGTCCCTAATCTACCCCATAATACTCTCAAAAAATGACTAAAAAATTTGACATCCCTATCACTCACAATGGACCTAGGCAGCCCATGTAATTTGACCACATCCCTAAAATACAACTCCATGACATGCGAAGCATCCATAATCTTAGTACAAGGACAAAAAAAAGGCCATTTTAGAAAGACGGTCAACAACTACCATAATAGAATCAAACCGCTTCTAGTCCTAGGTAACCCCAAAATAAAACCCATACTTATATCCTCCTATGGCTTGTTAGGAACTGGAAGTGGAGTGTATGGACTGGTTGGTTTTGAAGTCATCTTTGCACGTTGAGAAGTATTGCAAGCTTAAACTAGTCTCACCACATCTTTGTACAACTTGGGACAATAGAAACTTGATTGGGCCAGGTCATATGTTTTATCACGGCCAAAATGCCCAGCCAATCCTCCTCCATGAACTTCCCTCAAAATAGTTTCTCTAAGTGAACATCTTGGAATGCAACATGAATTTCCCTTTAAAAGAAAGCCATTATGTTTAACAAAATCTCCATGTGCTCCTAAGCCACATTGCTTCCATATCTCCCCAAAATTAGCATCACTATCAGACAAAGCCTTTATATCATCAAAACTAACAACTTGAGCTTACAAAGAATGCAACAAAACATACCTTCTAGCAAGTGAATCTGTAACCACATTTTTTGCACCAGGTTTGTGTTTCAACACGAAATCAAATGTTTGGAGATATTCCACCCATGTGGCATGCCTCTTATTCAAATGTGACTGACTTTAAACATACTTCAAAGCTTCATGATCAGTAAACAACACAAAAGGGCAGCCAACAAATAATGACTAAAATGTTTCAGAGCTCTCACCAAAGCATAAAATTTCAGGTCATAAGTAGAGTAATTTCTTCTAGATTCATTTAGGTTTTCACTAAAATAAGTTATAGGTCTTCCCTCTTGACTTAGAGCAACCCCAATTCCCACTCCACTTGCATCGCTATCTAAATCAAAAAGTTTATCAAAGTTTGGTAAGGCTAGGATAGGTGCATTGGGCATGGCTTTTTTAAGTGTGTTAAAGTCTATGGTGGCTTGTGGTGTCCATTTAAACTCTCCTTTCTTCATACAATCAGTAATAGGGCTAGTAATTGTGCTAAACCCCTTAACAAACTGCCTATAGAAGTAACATAATCCATGGAAACTTCTAATCTCAAACAGGTCTGTTGGTATGGGCCATTCTAGAATTGCTTTGATTTTGGAAGGATCCATGTTTATCCCACGGTTTGTAACAATAAAACCCAAAAAGGAAATGTTATTTGTACAAAAATCACACTTCTCCAAATTAGCATACAAACTCTTACGGTCTAAAACTTCAAACACCAATTTCAAATGCATAATATGTTCTTCGACATTGGGGCTATAGATCAAAATGGAAAACAACAAATTTATCAATGAAAACTTTCAATACCTCATTCATGAGCTTCATAAAAGTGGATGGTGAATTGGACAACCCCATGGGCATAACAAGCCATTCATACAACCCCTCTTTGGTTTTGAATGCGGTTTTCCATTCATCACCTTCTTTCATTCGGATTTGGTGGAATCCATTGGCCAAGTCAAATCTAGAAAAAAAACTTGAATAGGAGATTTGTAGCTGTAGAATGACTTGATAGATCTTGAAATAATGCAATTGATCCCTTTTATTTGATGTTCCAAACTAGATATTTGAGGTGTTTGAGCTTTATTTCTAGAAATTATGAAGGTTGTTTTCTTTGATACACTGCTTTGCTTTACCTTACAAATCTTGCATTGAGTTCAGCATCATGTGTTTATTTTTGAGATAATCATTGACAGCCTTTGTAAGTTTTCTTTCTTTTCCTTACTACTCACCCTCTTTTCGGCCCCATACAAACCAAAATCTGTAATTGCAAATTATTCAATGTTTGGCCTTGTCATCGCTCAACCATAGTTTTTAAAATGGATCTATATTCCAACTACAGTCTAATGTAAATTTCATTTATCATACTGCAAATTAGGAAACTATTTAACTATCTTATTATTGACTTTATTGTCTCATATTTATATCCTGTTCTACTTGTATTGAGATAGATAGTCATTCCAGAAGTTTAATTCTGGAATTACTGCATAATTTTTGTCAAATCTATTTCTGACTCCCATTAACTAGATGGCATGAAAATCCATTGAACTACTTCTATTTGTTTCTACTTGTAATTGTGGAATTACTGTAGAATTGTTGTTAAATTTTTTGTTTTACTTATGTTTTTCTGTTTTTGGTTTTTGTTTTCTAATTTTGGTTTCAATTTTTCTTGAACAAAAAGAAAAACTTGTTTTAGTTATATTTTTATTATTTATAATAATTAAATATTAAATAAAAATAATAGAAACTTAATTTTATTAATTGATTAAGTAACTAAATTTATTTT